>MCJB01023335.1:76070-97767 GCA_002018475.1 Nicotiana obtusifolia | reverse complement strand
TTGTTTGGCTTCTTCCTTAGAGTATTCATGTGCTAACGGAGCACTAGTTCTTGGGGTTATATATTCGAGACTGGTTTAGAGTAGGCGACTCTCAGCATTGATTCTAGTGCATTCAAGAATTTAAGGTGTGGTACCTAAGGATTTTCGGTTCATTGCATGGCTAACGATGGAGTATTGCAGCGGGTTGTAAAAGAGACTTAGAGTACATCTATGAGTGCCACCGGGTCAGTAGTGCAGTGTTAGAAAGATAGGAGAAATAGCTTCGGATTCACATAAGATCTTTCAGAACAGGTGTATCAATTGGATATACTATTGATTGCATGAGTAGAGTATAAAAGTGACTTATGGGTATTGAGGCAATGTAGTCTCGTGATTTGGGGTCACTCAGGATGAGTGTTGATTGAGATCCATTATTTGTTGGAAAAGAGGTATTGCTTCGAAGGCAAGTCAAGAGTAAATCTAAAGAAGTAGGGGTCAATTTAACAGTGGCTTGGATCAGCGTGGTAAGGGAAAATGATCGGTTCCTTCGGTATGATAAGGTTATATAGGTGTTTCTTGGCTATACTTGTGGATGTGGCAGTCTGCATGACTCGGTTGATTTAGAAGACCCAGTTTAATGGTTCGGGTATATGCAATCGGGTCTCGAAGAGGTTATTACGATTTCGACCATGAGTTGAGGTTTGTGTATTTTGCAGTTATGAGAAGTTGGTCGCGTGTTGCGGTTTTTCTTCTAAAATGAGTTGGGTGAAAGGTTTCTAGCCGATGAAGTGTTTATTCTACTAGTGGTTCAGGAGCGGACGAAATTCTTCTACTCTCGCGTAATAGCAGGATAGGTGAAGTGAGCGGTGTGAAATTGGTATTGAAGTATCCAGGTTGAGGTTCAGTTTTGACAGCGATGTCATGACCTTGGAGGAACGGTGGGAAGATTTCAAATGTTCAGAGTATGTTGGCGTTATTTTTATGTCATTTGAGAATGGTGTTTTGTGGAAGAGGCATTGGTTATTGATTTATGGATTCTTGATTTGCATTACAGTAATATTATGGTTGGTAGCCATGTATGTGCAGATTTTGCTACCTAATGCAGAAGGTTGTGAGAGTATCTCCCATGAGACGATTGTGTAAGTTTGATGTGTCAGCCATTTAAATGGTAGATACTGAAATCAGGTATGAAGATTCTGGTAGTGTCGCTGATTGGAGAGTTTATGTCTGAGAAACACACTATTACTTTGGTTGCGGACTGTTGAAGTTTGTTTTGGATTTGACGGTTGATTGCATGTGTCATGATTAGGGTCATTATGGATATTTAGAAGGTTATTGGCCTATTTTGGGATGACCAGAATTGGCTTGAAGGTCTGTTCGTACACCTAAGGTGAATGTATATTCTACACCAGATCAGACATCCTTATAGCATTGGTTATGGATAAGTTCTCAGGCATGGTGGGTGTTATTCTTGTCGTCGTCTATTTCATGTGTTACTCTTTTATGCCACATGGGTGTTGAGACAGCTTGATTTTTATTCACACGTGTGTTATGATCCTGTGTAGTCTTGTAATGTTATATGAGTGAGATGGCTTTGGAGATGTTGATTTCTTATTGCACCTTAGTCGTGCTTGGGCCTTTGTAGCGCATGATACTATCCATCTCCCTAGGTGTATATTTATGCACTCGGCGTGTTTTTGGTTATTATACGTGTTTCTAGTAAGTATGAGAATATTTGGCTCAATGGGTATTCCCATGGAGATTAATAATGTGCGGATCGGGTGGCACGTCGTCACAGGTATGATGTTTGGATCAGGTTGTACGCTGCAACAGTGAGATGTTGAGTACGTTTCCTTATACTATTTTTGTGTGTTTTACTTCTCATATGTGGAATGGGTTCATAGCATTTGTTTGGTTGTTTTATTCGTTGCGGGGGATGGATAGTTTTGTACTCGGGTTCTCATTCCTTATTGGTCATGTTCGAGTTGTGGCTTGTTGGTGCATTGATGGAGTCATATGAGATTTTAGATGATTCTTGATGTGGCTTATTGCCTAAGCAGTTTGTATTGGGTGAAACGAGGTTGTTGGGCCTGGAATCATCACAATTGTATTCATATAATGTATGTTTGGAGGGAGAATGTTGCTAATCAGTTCAAAATGTGGTAATGGTTCTTGTCGAGCGGAAGAGCTCCATGATTTATTGATTTGACGGGTGGTTATAAGATTCCATATGTCTCTTTCTTCATTACAGTGTTGCAAGGGTTGGAACAGGGTCCTCATGTGTTAAGAGGTGTATTCGGAAAACTTGTAGCTATTATGGTTGGATGATACTACTATGGGCATTTGAGTTATGCGGCATATCATATGATTACATCTTCAGTGTATAATTATGCTTTGATACGGATCATTCTGATTGATACAATGTATGTACACATGAATCAGACCTTGTAGAAAATTCCGGATGCTGGAATTTGGTTCTAAGGCTTGTGGGTTAAGGTTGCAGAGAGGATCTTCAGTCGAAGGTATGCTAATGTGCTTATGTGGATTGAGGTGGCACAGGTATGTGCATAATGAGTTATACAGTGATTTGGCAGCTTGGGAACAACTCTTGGCACAGTTGAGGACGAACGTATGTTTAAGTGGGGGAGAATGTAATGACCCGATGGTTGTTTTGAGCATTAGCATGTCGTCTGATGGTTTGAGACCTTGAGTAGCTTCACATTATGCATTATGACTCGCGTATGTGGTTAGTTTCGATTTTCGAGATGTTCGTAGTTGATTTGGAAGAATAATTCTCAATTCAGAAGCTTTAAGTTGGAAGAGTTAATCAAGGTTTAACTTTTGAGTAACAAGCCCGGAATCGGGATTTGACGGTTCCAATAGATTTGTAAGGTGATTTCAAACTTGTGAGTATATTCGGGTTGAATATCGGGTAGTTCGGGAGCAATTAGGTGCTTATTATCGGAGATTTGCACTTTGAAGATCTTTGAATTAGCTAAGTTTGGCTTGAAGTGGACTTTGTTGTTATCGGATTCTGTTTGGTATTCCGAACCTTGGGACAAGTTCATGTTGTCATATTGGACTTGTATGTGAAATTTGGTTGCATTCCGATGTGTTAAAGAGTGATTCAAACACGTGAGTTTCATACTAGTTAAGTTTAAGAAAATAAGTTGACCACGGTCAAATAGTGGACTTAACAAGCTTGGATTCATGATTTAAAAGTTTCAACAGGTTTGTATGATGATTTTTCACTTGTCCGCAAGTTTTTCTTAGATTCCGATGAGTTTCGAAAGGGTTTGGGTTGTGTTGCGCTCTTATTTGATGTTTCGGCGTCGTTTTCTTTGAGCATAAAGAGTACCATATTGAGAAAACGACATTTGATTTGTGATTATATTGAATCATTAAATTTGTAACGTAATTACGGAACCGTAGCGACAAGAATCGTCAAACTCTAAGATCGTATGAGAGAGTTGTGTCCATTTCCTGTTGGGAAAGATTGTTGGTTTCTAGTGCGAACTTTTATTCTTTGCAAATACATGAGAGGTCCGCGAATGCAAATAAGGAATTCTGGGTTGACCGTTCAATGCAAAAAATTTCTCACCACGAACGCGAAAGTGAAGAACAAAATTACCTGGGCAGTGTTTTAAATTGGGAGACCGAGTATTTTTGTATTTTGAGCATATCTTGAGTTCTAGAGCTCCATTTGAGGTGATATTTGCAGTGTTGTTCTCATCTCAATAACGGGTTAAGGATAATTTAGCATTGGTTTGAGGTATTAGAGAGGCGTTGAGCCGGTTATTGGACTTCAGAGCGAGGTAAGTCTCATGTCTAACCTTGTGAGGGGGAATTTATCATGTAGATATTTAATTGTTTGGTGCTACATAATGTGGGAGCTACGCACGTATGAGGTGATGAGATACATGCGTATGCAAGAATTTCTTATTATGTCTGGGTAGAGTTAGACTAACGCCATGCTTTAATTGTAGTATTTGAGTTATTCTTTCCTGTTTAAATACTTTAATTCACATTATAGCCTGAAACTAGACTCGCGTAGAGTACTGGACTTGCTTAGATACTTGACGAGCTACTTGATTAGCCGTGAAAATTATACTTTCCTTACGAATTTCTCCCGCATTGTACGTATTCATCGGAAAGGTTTTTTGAATTTCATAACTCACACATATATTCGTGAGTGGGGTCAAGGACCTATTAAAGTTTCATATTCTAATGGGATCGGGCTGAATGCCTCAGTAGTACTCTTATGGGATCGGGTTGTTGTCTCGGCAGTGTGATGTAATACATTCTTATGGGATCGGATCGTTCGAGTCGGTAGGATATTGTAATACACTCTTATGCGATCGGGTCATTCGTCTCGACGGAATATTGTAACACACTCTTATGGGATCGGTCCGTTCGACTCAGCAGAGTACATATACTTATGGGATTAAGTTGTTCGCCTCGGCAGGATTATGTACTGCATTCTTATTGGATCGAGTGGTTCGCCTCGGCAAGACTAAGTAACACACTCTAATGGGATCGGGCCATTCACCTCGGCGGTTCTATGAAATACTCGTATGGGATCGGGTTGTTCACCTCGGTAGAATCGTGCATAATATTTGATAAGGAGTCACAGTAACTATGAGTTTTCCTGACTTGTGATATGACAATTTATCTAGTATTACCATTATGAATTCTATTCGAGGTAGTAACTGATTACTGAGGACTTCATATTTATACTTCTATTGAGGATCGTGTTATGTACATATATTTTCTCTCACTGTTTTATTTGTCATGCTTTGTAGCTGTCTACTTTTATTATACTTGATTTATAGTAAATGTCTGTCGACCCCTCGTCTCTAGTTTTCGTGGTTAGGCTAGATTCTTATTGGGCATGCATTGATTTACGTACTCATGCTACATTTCTGCACTAACCGTGCAAGTACTGAGACATGTACTTCTGATAGTCATTTGGGCGCGTAGGCACAGTCACTGAAGAGACTTTGTGATGACTTGCTCTCTATGTTACCATCCGCAGTGCACTGAGTCCTTGATCTATCCATTTATTGTATTCTGTCTATTTCCTATTCTAGACAGTTGTTGTAGTAGTATTGTATATTCTGGTAGATGTTCATGCAGTTGTGACGCCGGATTTTGAAGGATTTAGACTATTGCTCTTAGGTGTATTCCTGTTACTATATTCGGCATTATATTATTAATCATAGTCTAATCACGAAAATGATGTTAGTATTTTCTATAAAGACCGAGAAATTTTCGCTTAATTATTCTTTCATTGTGTTAAAATGTGTTATGAAAGCCGATTTTTATGTTTTAAATTGTTGGCTTGCCTAACAGTAGTGTTGGGTACCATCACGGTGTATAGTGAGATTTGAGTCTTGACATTCTGCTTTTTTTTTTCTTCTCATATTATGATTATTAATCCTTTATGTATGTGTCAAAATTATTATAAAGCTTTTATACAAGTTTGGGAACATAAGGTGTAAAAAATAGGATATAAATGTGAAATATCGAAATAGCCTATCAAAATATTAATTTGAATGACAAAATTGTTAAAATTAATGTATTTCATATATATATATATGAAATAATAGCATAATTTGTCAATATTAAGCCAAATATATTGCGGCAAAAACTCAAAATAATAGCATAATTTGTTTCAATTGTGGCGGTTTTGAACCGCCATATTTGCAAAAGCAGGACCACTATATACACTGGACAATTATGGCGTTTAGCAAAAACTGTTGTATAATACTAGTGGGGGACGGGATTATAATATTTTAGAAATCTTCGTTAATGGATATTGCGGCCGTTTACTGCCGCTAAACGCAAAAATAATTGTCACAACAATATATTTTTTATGCAGTGAGTACTATAAGTCAAATTAGTTAAAATTTAAACATGAAAGGATGAGGATTTTTGAACCGAAAATAAAAGGATTGATAAAAAAATAAATTACATTAGTTTTAAGGGTAAAATATGAGCGAGCGAGCTCATGATAAGGCTATATTTAAACATTGGACAAATTTATTCTATTTTTCATATTTGAGGGACAAATCTAAATTAATGTGCTAATGATAAGGGAATGTTTGGGACCAAATTCAATTTAAGAGCAAATTTGCTCTATTTTTCATAGTCGAGGGGCATTATTTTCCCTTTTCCCTATTAAAAAAGAAGGATACCTATTTAAATCACGAGAAATTTTTTTCTGATACACATTTGTGTTTTTCCATGACAATATAAATAAAACTCATGGCCATACTATTTCTAAGGTTGGGATATACTTATTGCAACATGTTTTCTTACATGAATAATTAGATGTTGAATTTTTAAGAGATATATCAATATTGATAACATAAGTTTGGTCATGACAATGCAAATGAAGCGACGAAAAAGAAAAATACACCAAGAACATCATGTATTAGGAAATATTAAGCTTAGATGCATATCGACATAGAAGTTAATTATCTCATAACATAAAGTACCGAAATTATAAATACAACATAACTAACTTAACTAAATTATTCATTATTGCAACTTCAGAAAATATTTAATTATTTTGATTTCAGCAACTACGTCAATATAATACTAACATCATTTTGTCATCTAATTGAATGTTGCATATATTTTAACGTAAATTGCCATTTTACATAATTTACTTCTTGTATACAATTTTTAGTTTGTTTACTTGTGCAACGCATGTGCTATAAACTCCTATATTTAAAAATTCTAGAGTGTATAATTTTTAAAAGATCACTTTTATGTAACATTTTTGAAAAATAGCAAAAAAGAGCCATCTCCATTCCAGTACTTTCAAGTTCCAAAGCTATCGCCCGCCAGAGAAGGAAAAAAGTAATGAAAGTGGGGACTTTTTTCCTTTTTTCCAAATTAAAGTGGGAGACTTCACAAATTGTGGCCATTCTTTAGCAACGACATGACTTGACTTGAGTGCCAGGAAAATTGTGAACCAAAGGAAAGTAATTTATGAACACAACGATAATGTAACGATTCGATCGATCGTTTTGAGCTCTAGCGTGTCGTTCGGCAGTGTGAGGCCTTGAATAGCTTCAGTTCAGGTATTATGACTTGTACATGTGGTCGGGATTGAATTTCGGAAAGTTCGAAGTCGATTTGAAAAGAAAATTCTAATTTCGGAAGCTTTAAGTTGGAATAATTGACTAAGGTTCGACGTTTTGAGTAAACAACTTCGGAATCGGGATTTGAAAGTTCCAATAGGTTCGTATGATGATTTCGGACTTGGGTGTGTGTTCGGGAGTATCAAATCACCATAGAGCATTTCGGTGCTTATTGTGGAAAGTTGGCATTTGAAAGGTTTTAGAATTTCCTGAGTTCGGTTTGAGGTGGACTTTGGTGTTATCGATGTCCGTTTGGGATTTCGAGCCTTGGAATAAGTTTGTGTTGTGATTTATGACTTCTGTGCAAAATTTGGCGTCATTATGGAATATTTTGATATGTTTTGGACGCGTTCGTCGATGTTTGAAAGTTTAAAGAATAATTTTTATCGTCGATTCGTAGTTTAGATATTGTTTGGTGTGATTTGAGGCCTCGAGCAAGTTTGCATCATGTTTTGGGAATGGTTGGTATGATTGAACAGGGTCCCGGGGCCTCGGGTGAGTTTCAAACGGGATTCAGATTGATTTGAGTCTTGATGGAGTTGCTGGAAATTTCTAATGCTGGTGTAACCGCTTCTGCGGAAGTTTGGTCGCAGAAGCGACCTCGTGGAAGCAAGGTGAGGCTCGCGGAAGCAGCTTGGGCAGCCTGGCGTGAAGTCGTAGAAGCGGAGGAGAGCAGTGCACCTACATATGGGCAGAAGCGAGGCCAGTGCCGCAGGTGCGGGCATTTGCGCAGATGCGCGAGGCTGTGTCGCACCTGCGGTTGCATAGGAGCGGAAGAATTTTCGCAGGTACGATGGGTTGTTGGCAGTGGGCTTCCGCATGAGCGAGATTTGTTCTTGCAAAAGCGGGCTCGAAGGCACGCAAGGAGTTCCGCAGGTGCGGAAAATCCTCTGGGCAGAATATATATGCTAGCCAATGCGGGATTTGCTCATTTCATCTCATTTTCTCTCTTGGAGCCGACTTTGGGGCGATTTTGGAGAGCTATTTCATCCACCTCTTGGGGGTAAGTGTTTCTAAACCACTTTTGATTATATTTCATGAACATATATGAAATTTTAACATGGAAATTAGTATAAATTGGGGGATTTGAAAGAAACCTAGAATTTAGTATTTTGGACTTTTGACCACGAAATTGGACATGGAATTGAGAATAAATTATATATTTGAGTTCGTAATATTATGGGTAATGTATATCTTAAAAAGTTTTCGTAATCCGGGAATGTGGGCTTGAAGGTTGACTTTATTGACTTTTCGAGCGGAGTTGAGAATTGTTATAAATTGTTAAATTGTAAGCATTGGAGTATATTTTGATTCATTTGCACGTTGTTTGACTAGTTTCGGAACGTTTGGCTTGGAGTTGAGTGTTAGAGAGGCGTTGGATCCGGTTATGGAACTTCGGAGCGAGGTAAGTCTTCTATCTAACTTTGTGAGGAGGGCACTACCCCCTAGGTGATGTAATTGTTATGTGATACTAGTTGTAGGTGCCACGTACACACGAAGTGACAAGAGTCCGTACGTAGCTAAAACATGTTTATGTTCGGGTAGACTTAGGACCTTATTATGTAATAAATAAATTATTTGAAGTCATTCTGCTTGCTTAATTAATTGAATTTATAATTGAAGTTGATTTAGAAATAAATTTATGTATACTAGGCCAAGCCTTATCACCTTGAGCTGTTGGCTAGTCATTTGAGAAACGATAAGGATTTATATTCCCTTTGTACGCATGTACTGTATTGTAAACACATGTCTCGTAATTTGGTTCCTTCCTTTCTTGTGGAGCGGGACGAACGCCTCGGCAGTATAATAGATGCATCTATGGTTCGTGCCGCTTGACCCTCGGCGGTGTACACATTATTCTAGATCAGGCCGAACGACCTCGGCAGAATCGTGCGCTATATCGCTAGTAGTCCGAATATTCACGAGATAATCATTCCATTGATGCCGTGCATTTTATATGGTATTCCTTATTTATTTGATATTTGCACTTGCCATTTTCGGAGCTGTTAAGGTAGAATACAAGATTGAGAAATTCATACCTTAAAAGAAATATTTAGAAGATTATATAACTTACGAATTTACCCCATTATTGTTATGTGCTTCATTTCTGCTTATGATTTATCATATTGCTTCATTGGACATCTAGTAAGTGTCAATATCGACCCCTCGTTACTACTTCTCTGGGGTTAGGCTAGATATTTACTGGGTACGCGTTGATTTACGTACTCATGCTGCATTTCTGCACTACATGTGCAGGATCTGACTGGTTCATTTGGTGATCATCTTGGGGTATAGGCGCACCTGTTGAGGAGACTTTATGTGAGCTGCATTCTAGGATACGCATCGTAGTCCACCGAGTCTCCATCGTACTATTTATTTTATCCTGTCTTATTTACATTCTGGACAGATATTTTATTATATTGTACTACTTAGAAAATGCTCATGCACTTGTGACACCGGGTTTTGGGATTATACAGGTTGATGCTTATGGTTTCGTATATCATTAATGCCTTTCAATTTTTTCATAAACTACAAATATTGTACGTCCCCGTGGATTTAGAAGTGTAAATCTCCTTCCTTATTAAAAATTATGATTTCGAAAGTAATAAAATGAGTAATTAAATGGATAAATAACTGTAGGCTTGCCTAACGGCAGCATTAGGTGCCATCACGACCTATAGTGGATTTTGGGTCGTGACACCTTGGTATCAGAGCGTTAGGTTTACTTGGGTCTCACGAGTCATGAGCAAGTCTAGTAGAATCTTGCGGATCGATACGGAGACGTCTACACTTATCTTCGAGAGGCTACAGGGCTCTTGGGAGCACTTCCCTTCTTGATTCCTCATCGTGCGGTTTGATTCCTTCGAGGCTTATGCCTTTATTTCCTTCCTACTCAATCTTATGCGACGTGAAGCGCTTGTTATCAATTGGGCGTCAAGGAGTTGTGGTGGTACTGCAGACGTGGTGCAGGATGTTTTTCCCTGCACGTTCGGCCAGGCTATTATCATCGCCTTGCAAAAGGATGTTCTGTGGTTTCAGCTCAGTATCTATATTTCTTATAGTTTTGAGTCTATGCACAGGTTGCTATGATGTTCATGCATTGTTATTGCACAGTGTTGGTGTAATGGTAGGGTACTTATTTATGGATCGCGGCAATGAATGACTGGAAAAAAGAATTTCTCAGTGCTTGATTTAGAGGTTCCGCATTTAATTACGGCAGGGGAAAGGCAATCGGTTTATGGATGTTCAGGCTTGGGTTGATGGAGTAACGAGACTTGATATTTTCGGGCGTGGTGGAATTCTCAATTGTGATGTGGTGTCGTCGTCTTTGTTGAATGCATTACGGTTCGCCGGTGTTATGGTCTTTTTCGATTTTCCTTCTGGGCAGGGTTTTGTGAAATGGTGCTAGAGAAGCGGTTGTCAGAGATAGCAGTGTGTAGCGGTTGCGGGATCAAATTGGTATTTCTAATGTTGATGGCTCGAGAAAGATGATCTTCCATGAGGTTTAGAGTTAGTAGTAATTTATTAGTTCAGGTGCTACAGGTATGAATTTGATTTGAGGCAACATTTGGGTAGAGAAGGATGGGGAAGGACATGGTTAGAGGTGTCACGCAGTGGTGGAATTGCTAGCAGGTCAAGTATGAAAAGCAGAGGTTGGAAGTTGCTGAAAGGAGATGGTTTAACTGAAGTGGGAGTGGCGGAGTAGCATATGAATTCTATGGTAGGATAGCCAAATGCCTTGAGAAGGTTTAGAGCAATTTGGGAATCATGGTGAACAATGACTAGGTCTACGGATTTTATTTGGTCCGGTGGCTACCATACTGAGGAAGATTGAATATGACGGAAATCAAAAATAAAAATTTCTCTTTTTCCTGCAATTTGTACTCTTCTTGTGCTTCTGTTGTGGAGCTAACATCATCACTACAAATGGGACCTTGTCCCTTGGAGATACCCTTAATGCAGACAAAACCATAACTATAAGCGTAACAGTGATTTCTTCAAGTGACAAATTTGAGATGGGCTTCTTCAAACCAGGTAATCTTTCTAAATAGTACATTGGTATATGGTACAAAGATATAACCCCTCAAACCGTAGTTTGGGTAGCAAATAGGGAGACTCCTCTTTCTTTATCCGAAATGGCATCCGCACAATTCAAAATTACAGAGAGTAACTTGGTGCTGCTCAATGGGAGTGGACGCTCAATTTTGTCGACAAATACTAACTCCAGCACAATAAAACTTGTGGTGGCGATTCTTCGTGATGATGGGAACTTGATTTTGAATGGCGGGTCTCATTTATTGTGGCGAAGATTCGATCATCCGAGCCACACATTTTTGCCTGGGGCTAAACTTGGCTATAACAAAAGAACAAAAACAAAACAAGTTCTTACTTCTTGGACCAACTGTCAAGATCCTAGTCCTGGGCTCTTTTCCCTTGAGATGGAGCCTAACGCTAGGAGCATTGTTAGATGGAATAAAACTGTAGAATATTGGTCAAGTGGACGTTGGAATGGAAAATCAAATCCCACGTACAATTTCACGTATGTAAGCAACACGGGTGCGGTTTATTTTTCATATTATATTTTTAATCCTTCAGTCATGTCCAGATTCATAATAGATGTCACAGGGGAACAAAAGCAGCTGAAGTGGTTGAATAGTACCAAGCTGTGGAATCTGTTTTTCGTTCAACCAACACATGAATCATGTGATGTTTACGGTTATTGTGGTGTATATGGTGTCTGTAGTAAAATCTCAGGTACTCTCTTGTGTGATTGTTTGCCTGGTCTCATTCCTATATCATACAAAGACTGGTATTTGAATAGTTTCTCTAGTGGTTGTGGGAGGAAAATAAGTCTGAATTGTGGTAGTGTTGGTGCTACTACTTTGGAGGAGGACAAGTTCCAAATGCATTCTCATATGAGATTATCAGTATATAATCACATTCGGACTATTGGTAGTGCAGCAGAATGTGCATCCACTTGTCTCAATAATTGCTCTTGTACTGCTTATGCTTTTGATAGCCGCAAATGTCTAACTTGGGATGGAGACCTTTTCAACTTGCAACAACTCTCCGATAATGATGTAGTGGAATGAAAATTTATGTCAAACTAGCTGCTTCTGAATTTTCAGGCACTCCCAAAGGTATTCAAAAACTATATATTATAAGCCCCTTGAGAATTAATTTTTTTTATTCTATATATACTATTTCCTTTTAGCCTATTTCAAAAAAAGTATGACACATTTTTTTATTTTCAAGAACTGTTTAATTTTAATTCTTACCCTTGACATGCTCTTATAAGTTATAGCAATATAATATAATTATACATTTTAGATCACTAATTCTAAGGATACTTTGGTATGTGTCCAAAGTCTTCCCTTATTTAAACTCTGCTTCTATTCGAGTTTTTGATTAAAATTACCCCTTATCTTTAGGGATAGGTCTAATATTATCATTCAATTATAATCCTACATCTTTTATTCTTTAAGTTTGTAAAATTTGAACAGATTTAGTCTTGCTAACAGAAAAACCTTCAAACTAACGGTGCATTCATAGCGCTGTGCTTGACATGGGTTAAAAGAAACCTATCGTGTTTCTTCTTCTTCGATTCACCTTCTTCTCCTTGTTCAGTTATTTCCCCCGAAACTGTCTTTTCTTTTTATAAATCACGATGCTGCACTTTTGGTGGGAAATATGAAAAATTAAACTGGCTTTATTCTTGAAAGACGCAGAAGAAGAAACAAAGTAAAGAAGGGAAGATTCTATCTTTTTGTCTCTACTGCAAAACGTTGGGAAAGGAAAAAGCCAAAGAAAAATACCCAACAAAAACATATGAAATGTTTCAACTTTCAAGAAAAAGGAGGAAAATATGAAGAGTTTTTGAAGACTAATTTTTCAAACTGTAGTTCTTTCTGGGGATCTAGCGTAGGTTGCTTTTTTATTTTATTCTCATAATCTGAGATTTTTTTTTTTGTTTTAATTTTAGTAGGCTTAAGCATAATAATAATCTCAACAATATTGAGTCCCTTCATCAAGAAAGGCAAAGCTAATGGAGCACGCCCTTTCGAATCGCAAGTACCATATTCCTTATTAAGATTAATAGCTGTCGAAAAATCAAGCGCCAGCCATTGTCAAAAATCAAATTTTACTACTATTTGTTTATGAAGAAGGTAACCACCATTAACACAAAGATGAGAAAATATGAACCGGGAAAGTTCTCAATCACCAACATAAAGCTAAAGGAAAAGTTCACAGCAACACATTTCTTGAATACATATAGGAAATTTCTAGTTAGGATTCCTTGAATTTGAGGGAAATAACGGCAAACAAAGAATTGGAGAAGAAGAAATAGGTTAGGTTCTTTTTAGAAATAGGTTGGGTTCTTTTTACTCATGTTAGGTGCAGCTCACTGCCGTTAGTTTGTTAGAGCTGTTTCTGCTCAAATTTTGCAAACTTAGAGGATGAAAGGTGTTCAGGGATATATACTAAAAACAATACTAGACTTACCCCTAAAGATAAGGGATAATTTTGACTAAAAACTTGCTTTTATTCAAACATGAGATAAAATAGAGCAGAGAGTACAATTTAGTGTTTTTATGCTATTTATTTATTTATTTATTTATTTACATAATTATTTATTTATTTCAAGTATTTTGTGTTATTTATTTATTTATTTATTACTATCTTTGCTACTGCAGTTGCCTACCAAACACATAAAATTAAGAAGGCTAAAATTAGTTTTTCCTACTACAATTGTCGCTACTCTTTTTCTATGTAGCTTTATCTACCTACTCTATAGAACAAGGAGAGAAATAAGTAAGGGTAAATGCAAATTCTCTCTTCTTGATGAGTTATAGATTCATATAGCTAGGGCTTCACAATTATATATTCTATCTTTTTCTTTCTATCAAGGAAATTCACAGCCAAACAACTGCTTAAACACTGAAAAGGAAGAAAATGACTTAATAAATGAAGAGGATGAGAAGGGCATCGATATTCAATTCTTTAGTTTGGAAAGCATTCTAGCGGCAACAGATAACTTAGAGCTTTGTATTTATGAGTTATATTTCTTAATATAATTTACTGAAAGTATATTCAGGGAGGACGACAAATAGCAATCAAAAGGTTAGCCCAATCGGGTCAAAGCATAAATGAATTCAAGAATGAAGTAGTATTGATTGAAAGACTTCAACATCGAAATCTTGTTAGACTTTTTGGTTACTGCGTCCAAGGGAATGAAAGATCTTACTCTATGAATATATGCCAAACAAAAGCTTAGACACCCTCATATTTGGTAAGCACTCTTCGCTTAAGATTAAATTTCTTATTCTAGATGTCAATTAAACTACTATTCTTTTGTTATTGATAACTACAATCTTTTGTATGATAACTACACACGACGAAAGTTATCATGCGTTATTAGATTGGAATAAGAGACTTGCTATCATCTTGGGTATTACTCAAGGGCTTGTTTATTTGCATCACGATTCAAGGTTAAGGATCATTCATAGAGATTTAAAAACAAGCAACATATTATTAGATAAAGAGATGACACCCAAGATCTAAAATTTTGGCTTAGCAAGGATAGTCCAAGGGAATGATATGGAAGCAAATACAAACAAAGTTGTTGGAACATAGTAAGCTCAACTTGTACTGCAAAGATTCTTATATTTGTACTTGAATACATTTAGTCCATCACTTCTCAAATTTTGCGTAATATCATTAATCACTTGGAGATGTGCAACGGTTACATGTCTCCAGAATATGTATTAGATGGATTATTCTCAGTCAAATCAGATGTTTTTAGTTTTGGAGTAGTTATGCTTGAGATCATCTGTGGTAAGAGAAATACAGGATTTTATCAGCAAGAAGAAGCCTTAAACCTCCTAGGTTAGGTGAGTGAAAATTTCTAAATTTTAAGCGCTCTTTGTTATTTTACGTCTCTTTTTTAAGATCTTCAGTTTGGTAACTATGTTACCTGTTTTCCTAACTCTAAAGTTACATTTCAGGCATGGAGATTATGAAATGAAGGAAATGCTATCAGGTTGCTTGATAAATCTCTACTTGAATCATGCAACGAAGAAGATGCATGGAAATGCATTAATATTGCGCTCTTATGCGTACAAGAAGATGCTAGTGCTCGTCCAAGCATGCCAGAGGTAATTATAATGCTTAATCGTCAAGGCAATTCTCTTGCAAAACCTAGTAAACCTGCTTTTATAACAAGAACACATGCTTGTAGCACAACAACTTCGTGCTCTAGTCAGTCATAAATCATCTCCAACAATGAATGACAGTTACACTAGAAGATGGCCAATAACTTGATTTCCAAAATTGATTGGGTTTATGTAATGAATGGAGTAGTATTTGTAATTGGGCTAATAGAAGAATTATGTAGTAACCTCGGGCAAAAGCAGTTGCCCAACACCATATTCAGGGGCGGATCTACTAAGGATGGTGGGATGGCACGCCACTCGCACACCTCAGTCAAAACCTTGTATATATGTGTGTGTATATATTGAAAATTGTATAGATAGATAAAATGGCACCCTGTTTAACAACTGAATGTTTGGTGACACTGGTGAAGAACTGTATTTTCCGCAGAAGTGCTTACAGGAGATTCGTTCTCCTTTTTCGCTTCTTTTTTTCTTCTTTTCCTTGTTTCTTCTTTTCTTTCTTTTTCTTTAATTGGTGCGGACTCTTTTTTCTTATGAGTTCCTTTTTAATTTCATTAATTCTTGCTTTAGTTCTACAATTTATAATGTTTATTAAGTTTTGCTTTAAGCATTTAAAAATGCATCTATAGCAAGTTTTATTCTATTGTCCATCCTTGAGTGAGACGATAGCTCCAGAATATGAAAACTCGTCGATAACAATTGCAAATAAATAATACTTTTTTTGTTGATATTAGTAATATTATTGAATTTTTATGCTTTTTTTCTAAATTGTCATAATTATTAAATTATTGCGTTTGATCGATTTATATGTACAAATAAAAATACTGAATAATCTTAACCGAAGCTTAAAATAGATCAAATCGAAGTCCAAAGCCGTGTGGCACCTTGAACCTACAAATCTTAGATCCGCCTCTGACCATATTAAGTGGCTATGCTTATGATCTAGGTTGATGGATAGCGAATTGTGGGCGCAATAGCATTATGTGTATTGTTGAGAATTCATCTCATCTCATCTCCTTTCTATTTCTGAATCTGCACCCCACATCCCTCTTCTTGTATATGTCTATCTTCCCATCTCCTTCTTCCTTATTTTTTAGTTAATATTGTAGTATCTTCCGCTAGTAATTTTCTTCTAGTTATAATCAAAGTTAGTTGAGAACTCTTGCTTGTTTAGTATTTGCTTATTTGAGTTTACTTGTCGTTCTTTCATTGATCCGATTTCATCAGCAGCTCTTGCCTCATATCATCTATTCAGTAGTACTAACTCAGAAACATGGATATTACAAATTATCTCTTGCTCCATTTATTTGTCGATTAAAATATCGTATAGAAGGAACTTTCGAATGAGCATGATGTTTGATAAAGAAATTGACATTTTCCCAAGTTATGAACGATACAAATTTTATGAAGATGATGCTGCAATGGTCGACTGTTAGCACATCACGGAGGTTGCTTCTGTTTTCGAAGATAGAAAATATGAGGAGCCAAATTCTACTATCGCTCAGGTCTTCATCAAAGATCCTCAAAAGGGTGAAACAGGTTTATTTGATAATATATAACCATGGCACTACTAAGCTGTACAAGGAATGAGATATGATTGACGTATTCGCTAAGGAGCTATCCAATGAAAAATTTATATTTACAGGATGATAACTCTATGGTTAGTGCGGTATTTGCTTAAAACTAACAAAGAAATGACACCAAGTAACTTAATTCACTCGTTATTACTGAGATTAATTCCCTAGATAGTGGCTTCAATGGACATACTAAATTAATTAATGACCTTTGACAACATATATTTTGATGATTTTTTCATGGAATGTGAGACTATTGATGACCTGTTTCTCGCTAATTTCTTATTTTTTATTATGGAGAATGAGGCTCACATTCTGATGACTTGATGCTTGACATTGCAAATGGAAAATCTAATGGGAGAGTATGACATGAGATAGGTATCCATCCAATTAGAGCATATAGGGTGATATATGTCTCGTTGATGGATGATCCCGTGAAATTGTACTAATTTTTGCAAGGATTGTGCAGCCATAGCCGGGGATGATTTGCCCGAAGTACTTAGGAATTCAGAGGGTCATATTTCAATGTGTTTTGAATCACTTTACATTTGATCCCGGAGGCATGGTCCAGTAAGTGATGAAGTTATCAAGTGCACAGTTGCAATCAGTACCCCTATGGAGATTATTTGGGAGGCGAGATTACCCTTAGTGGGCTCGTATGATTATCACAGCAATCATCTTCGCTTTGTGGGGTACTGATTAATGGTGTTCCAAAACCCTCTTTATGCCTCTAATTTCACTCACACTCATCTTTCACAAGATGTGACTGTGATGAACCAGACTGAGAGAAACCCACCTCTAACCTCTTCCTATTTTGGTTTTCCAAATAATACAGTCTTATCAATGAGTGCTTACGGTGGAGATTATGACGCCGGAGAAACTAGACCTGCAATATGAGCAACAACTGTTTGATGAAATGCCATATAATAAGGTAGTAAGTCCTTATGGGCACTGAGGTACTAATGAAATGCCAAATGATAAGGTTGAGGAGAATAATGACATGATTAATTGCTCTAGTTTTCCTGCTAACCACTTACCTAAACAAAATCATGTCGTTGTGGATGCTAAGAATAGGAGGAAGAAACTCATACCAGCTGAGTTAAATGAACATAGAGCTAAAGGACTATGTTACATTGTGATGGAAGATATGAACCTAGACATAACTGCGAACCAAGACTCAATTGTTTTTACAGGTATTAGAAGAGGAAGTTACATTCGGAGAAGAACTGGTAGTAATAACAGAAATTCCTGTGATGGTAGAGGTAGATCTTTCCATTGTTCAAGCCAATGTTGTGGGGATGGATGCGACAGATCATGAAGTTATAGGACCTGCTTTGAAGTTAGATGATTCACATAGTACCTTTCTACGCAAGGAAGATGAAGCAATGGCTATTAAAGAAGATGTTGCTAATGCAGATACTAGACAATATGAGCCTATTGACAAAGATCCAAAACAAGTACTTGGAAAACCAGATGTAGTGGAAGAGATCTATGATATTTCTATTTCTAAATTTATGTATTCTTCCTGATTCATAAGACATTGATGCAAGTCCTCTCAACTAGGATAGTGATACATCATAAATGCATCCATCCATGGCTGGTGGCAGTGAGTCAACGGGCCTTTCAACTCTGCAGAATGGGATAGCCTGCTGTTTTTGTTGTTAATGCTCCACTTCTGCTGTGCCAAGTTCAGTTAGTGAGTTTTCACCTGTTTTAGGGTGTACAAGAGTGCTCTAGCTAACTTCAATAAGATATCAAAGGGTGGTGTTAAATATTGATCTCGTCGAGTTGCAAGCTCCTTAAATGAAACTTTTATGCAGGATATTGAGGAGGCAAAGAAAGACATAGCAGTTGCTGAGAGGCATTTAGGAAGAGTTGAGTTCCCTAAAGACAATTTTTATATTGCTACAAAGTCGACACCTTTTAGTTATGAATCATCTGTCTATTTTTTCATTCCTAAATGTCCCATGCTAGCCTCTGCCCATTTTGGAATAACCACGGGAAGCAGACAGTTTGAGAAGTCATTAAATATTTCAAATAGGACTGAAACTTATCATACTAATAATATTGCTGAGGCTTGCTTGCTTTTGGAGTCAACAAAGATCAATTGTAGAATTGCAATATTTGAATACGACATGGAGCTTTTGGGTGTTAAAGGAACAAGTGGGAACTTCTTTGGAGATAGTGAGGATCTAAACTAAGTATTCTACTTCTTAATCTTAATGGTCCTTGGATGGTGACTATTGAAGATTACACAAGGCAAAAACTAGTCCAGCAATTTAGGAACTTATTCCATGTTCTATTGACTCAACTATTTCCTCTAACAATTTTACTTTAGATGAAGAGATCATGAAAGAAGAATATGTTGCAGTCTACAAGCGCTTGACAAATGATTGGGAAGAGCATTTGGCTGTGAAGCACTTCTCTGTTGAGGGCTAGTTGGAGTTCAACGCTATTCTTTTTGCTCCAAGGAAGACTCTTATCGGCCTATTTGAGATAGTGAAGAAGGCCAAAATTATCAAGATTTATGCTCGGTGTTTTTTATTTATTTATTATGAACACTTGTGAAGAGTTGATTCCTGAATATTTTAGCTCTTTGAAAGACTTGGTTCTCTTGTTAAATCTTGGGCTGAGCATTTATGAGAATATGCTTTGGAGTAGTTTCCTTGGCGAACTTGCAGAGCAGAAAGGTTCTAATATTCTTGTTGTCACAATTTGCAAATTATTTGCAATAGAAATTGATTTGTTAACAGATGAAATTGGAAAAAAGAAGTTGGAGTAACAGATTGGACAACTTGAAGCTTTGTATTAAAATATAGTTATAGCGGAATTGGATAACACTTTCAGTGAAGGTTATAGCGGAGTAATGATACAATCTGGACATGTCATTATATATAGAGGTTGTGGGGAGTAGTGCCTTGTGTTCCCGGTTATGTACATGGGAGTTGACTTAGTTATTTTCATATCCAGTTTTCAGTTTTACACTTAAGCCCAGTAAGTTAGTTAGTTATCTATCCCCGAGTTTTTTTATTTCACTTTTGCTGTAGGTCTTACTTCCCCTTTTATGTAAAAAGTTGCCCATTTTCAGAAGTTATGCCTGAAGATTTTGCTTAGCTTTTCTTTCTTTTTCTTCTTCCGTAGCTAAGTTTCTATTTTTCGTTCAAAATTGTATCAGAGAAACAATATTTATTTGTAAAAGATGTCTTTACTAATGTGTGAACGCTGACGAAAGCTACTTTAACGGGATGAAGGTTAAAGTAAGGCATGCCACTACTAAAATTGATAGCGGAGATTCGATTCACACGGTATAAAAACAACCATAAACATAGCATTTTCTAGCCCTAACCAAAATATAGCAATTTTGTACCTCTCCATTCAAACTCTGAAAGGATATATATTTGGAGCGAAAAAAGATAGAGTAGTGATAAAAAGATACTTTTTAAAATATATTACCTGGGAATAATGGTGTTATGTTGAGACAAAATATTAGCGGTAGGGCAACAACGATGAAAAACTTTACACGGATGAGAGATTTGTATATTTCTAAAGTATTTTCCTAAGTTCTCCCAACTTAGACGGAAGGAGTTGGATGGAATAGCATATTTTAGTCTAAATATTTGGAGGGAAAGATAAAAATAATAAATGTTGCTTTTTAATGGCTATTTATTTTTATTGCCTCTAAAAGGTATTTTAATAGCAATTGATGTTAATATTTTCGTTTAATAAAAGATATTTTAATAGCAATTGATGCTTTTTTGCTGCTAATATTTTTGTTTAAACAATTATTGAGTGGCCATTCTTTTATTGTCCCTAATTAATTGCAACAAAATCTCTTTTGTAACATTAAATTTTTTTAACCCACAAACACTATTAGAAACCAAGAAGAGTAGCGTCGTACCAAAAAAAAAAAAAAGTCACACTGAAAATGCTGGATAAAACTACTTGTAAAAAATAGTGTGACGAGTTTAAAGTTATTGTTGGGCGGAGGCTACGAAAGATACATAGCGGAGCAGATATAATTAAAGAATTTCATAGTGGCGAAGAGGAGATCGATTGATGTATTTTGGGTATAATGGGTAAGACTGAAGGAAGATGCTATTTGGGGAGGGGGGAACGAGTGGTGATACTAGAGTAGATGGAGAGGAGAAAACTGGAGAATTAGGGGTTGGGACTATCATTTGATATTAAGGGTGTATTTGTAATAAATTTTCCTTCAAATTGAGTGGTTTTATCATTTATTTTTTTCATGTTTGTTTGGTGAGTGAAATTGTTTTTTCAGAAAATATTTTCTAGTATTTGGTTAGAGGGTAAAAGATATTTCTTTAGAAAAATAATTTTCTATGCTACTCTCTTCACTTCCCCCTTCTCCCAAATCGCCATGTTTCTTGTGCTTCTCCTCCAAATACTCAATGTTTTTATGACTCTATTTTCTTCAAAAATTTAATTATTCTTTTAAGAATTCGCACAAACCCAAAGAAACTAATGTGCTGCTTTACTTTTCACACAAGAACAACGTTAAAATTTGAGCTTCTTAATTAAAAAGAAAATACTCTTTTTCTTGTTGAAACAAAACAAAAGTACTCTTTCTATAACATAAAAAGAAAATACTCATTTTGTTAAAGTGAAAGAAAATACTTTTTCTACATCATGAAAAGAAAGTACTCATTTTATTAAAATGAAAGAAAATACTTTTTCGACATCACAAAAAAAAAATACCCATTTTGTTGAGATGAAATAAAAGTACTCTATGAACAATATGAAAAAAAAAAAAACTCTAAATAATATTTTTATTTTAGGTTGGGGTGGGGGTCGGGGTATG
>MCJB01023335.1:16048-75825 GCA_002018475.1 Nicotiana obtusifolia | reverse complement strand
GGTGGGTGGGATGAGAGTGGGGTGATGGGGGTTGGTGTGGATGAGGAATAGGATGATGAAGGTTGAAAGAATTTTGGAAAATTTTTTCCTTTCTTTTGTAGAGCTCCATAACCTTTAATCGAATCAAAAAAACGACTTATCTCCTTATTGGTATCGGGTTGTCGGGGTAACGGTTGGTGAACGGATTAAAATTTTATAACTAACGACTTAACGGTTTGGGGGCGGATTACTCAATTTCCTTATCGTATAAACCGTTAACCCATTAAAAAATTTTATATTTATACTTTTATCTCTATGTTTATAAAGTAATATTTGAAACCCTATGACCTAATATCTAAATTCCTAATTTATCAAATCTCAATAGCAGCCGCCCCTACAGTCGTCTCTCTTTTCTCTTTTCCATCACCTAAAGTCCGAAATTCCTAACTAAAATTTCTCCCAAATTCCAATCTCGTCAGTCATCTCCTCCATACGAGTTATGACTAAGAAAAAGGCTACGCATGCATTCACATTTCATTGTTTATATGCAAATCCATTATTTATAACCTTGAAAAACAATTACTAATTTTTTGTTTGTCAAATTTTTAAGGTTGTGATTTTGCTTTTGATGGCTATGAATCTGAACAAGATTCCATTGAAAGCTATTTATGATTTCCACAGCAATTTCCTTAATTTTCTCAAACGTATTTGCTCAGCTTAGACAATATCAAAGTCTGAAGTCAGACAAAATGAAAAATTCTCTAGTTATCTACTTTTCTTTTATTGTCTATTCAGTTTAGCCGATAAATCGTTCGATAATCATTAATTGGATACCAATCCACCCGATGTCTTATTGCATGACTAACGGATTACTATATTTATAAACCAATAACCGATAAACCGAACCATTAAGCGTAAATAACCGCCCGATCCGCCCGATAAGCATTCATATTCTTTTGATAGGGGAAATTTTTTCCTCCAATTGAGAAAAATGAATTCACGAGGAAAATATTTTCTAAAACGTTTAAGCTAACGAAATATGAAAAAATTGTTCGTACCAAACACACCTTAAAATTTTCTATAGGATTCAAACTAGGACATTTTTATAAACTTGTCACGACTTGGACTCCCCACCTTCGAAACAGTGATGGTGCCTAATAATTCCCTTGCCAGGCAAGCCAACTTTAGCTATATCTATTAACCATTTTTAGCAATTTCCAAATTAAATGACAATAAGACAACCGAATAGTATGAAATACGAAAATAAACTAGTAAGTGACGAAATCGAGTTACAAATTCCGGAATTGGTGTCACGAATACATGAGCGTCTAGAAAAAAAAACTACAGATAATGGTCTGAAATAAACATAACTGTCTGAATTAAAATAAATAGCTAAAACGAAGTAGGAGGGGACTTCAGGGCTGCGGACATCATGCAACTATACCTCAAGGCTCCATCAATAGCTAGGTCCAAGCAAGTCTACTAAATGCCACTGGGATCAACTCCAAAATATGCAGAAGAAGTGCAGAGTGCAGTATGAGTACAACTGACCCCATGTACTCTGTAAGTGCCGAGCCTAACCTCGACGAAGTCGTAATGAGGCTAAGGCGGGCCACTTACAATAACCTGTATATAGTATAGTAATAATAAAAATAATAACAAGGAAAGGAAAACAGGAAATGAAAGTAAGGCCGCTAATTTATGAAAAAGAATCACATATAAAATCCATTGCGCGCGCAACCCGATCCCAATATCATCATAATCAATGTCATAATCCTCCATTATTTCACCATGTCATAATTTATCACTATCAAGTATTACGTATACAACCGTTGCAGCGCGCAACTCAATCCCACCATATCATTATAATCAATATCAAAATCCCCCCTTATTCTACCATATCACAACTGTTGCGGCTAGGGGTGTCAATGGTTCGGTTCGGCCGGTTATTTTATAAAATTTGTATCATACTAATTTTTCGGTTATTGTATTATGTATAAACAAAATTAAACTTTTTAAAACTGTCCTAATCATGTCGGTTTCTCTTCGGTATTGGTACGGTTCGATAATGTACATACTTTTATAAGTCTTAGCAAAACTCTTTAGAAATTTTTACTGTTTAAATGGTGATGAATTATGAAAACATGCTTCATAATTCATCAACTACTCTACCGCTGTGTAAAAGAAACTACGCAAAGGCAAAGAAAAGATAAATCACACAAGTAGAAAGATATTAACCAAGTTGGGACTCAAGAATAAAGTCTATAGAAGATTAAATATTCAAAAAGATAAATCTGAATCATACGAAAAGAAACATATTCAATACATTGTAGTTTTCTACTCAAAATCATTAGAATACTTTGTGTCTTGCCAATGAATATGCTGGAAATAATTTAGTTTCAGTACGGGTAGCATAATAGGTTTGGGAATTAGGATTTTGAGCTTAATTACTTGTTGTCTTGTAATCATTTTCATAATTTCAAGACCCAAGGAAAAATTTAGTACTTTATTATTTTTAAACTTAATATATAAATATATTTTTCAATATGCAAGTTTATTCGGTACGGTTCGGTATTTTTTCGGTTTATTTTCATAATATAAAAAACTTGCCCTAATTATCAATACGGTTGTAGATTTATATAAAAACCTACGGTTTTATTAAAAGAAACCTAAAAATCGATTTGGTACAGTATGGTTCGGTCAGTTTAATCGGTTTTTAAATATCCATTGACACCCCTAGTTGCGGCGTGCAACCCGATCCATAAACATTGCCAATATAAGCGATCAATTCAATAGCTCAATTTATAAGAATCTCCACAATTAAGGAATATGAAAGCAAAGCAATAAAGGAACAGCATACCAATCAAAGCAATGCTACAAATAATACAAAAGCAACAAAACAAGCAAGTATGTGACACTTAAGGTGTGCAAGTAAAACAATTTAGACAGGTAACAATTAATCACGGAGTCATTGAAGGAACGAACAATTCAATACAAGAATAATTATTGACAAGTAACAAATTGCGGCATAGAAGGCAACTAAAGCATGTAACAATTAAAGCATGGAGCGAGATAATTCATGAAATACGAGAAAGACATGGAAACAATCATTTTGACGGCGTATATACACTCGTAACCTCGCATATATATCGTTACACATGTAATTCACATAGCATATAGTTCAAGGGTTCCTAATTCCCTCAAATCAAGGTTAGACCCAGCACTTATCTCACTCCACAACCAAATCACAGCTCAACTGCGGCCTTTCCTCTAAAATTAGCCTCCAAACCAATCAAATCTAAAACCAAAATCGATTTAATATCATCAAACAATGCTAGGGAAATCAATTACAATAGATAAAGCACAAATTTTTACACTTTTTCCAAAAAGTCAACCTGTTGCTCGCCCGATCAAAACTGGGGTCCACTACCCATGACCCCACGAGTTCATATATGTGATTAGTTTCAAAATTCGAGTCCAAATCGACTCTTAAAACTCAATTTTTTATTTTTCAAAAACTTGACAAGGTTTCACAAATCTTCACTTTGATTCACATGATTTTGATGTAATAATCTAAGATAAGTTGATGGAATATAATTAGAAATGGCTTAGAATTACCCACCCAAAATTTTAAATGAAATTTCCTCTTCAAAATCGCCTCCTACCGAGCCTAGGGTTCCAAAATATGAAAATGAGGCTAAAAATCTCGTCCCTCAGCTTTTTGTCCAGTCACAGATGTTGCAAATTCGACCTGGGGTTCGCAAATGCGAAGAAGTCATCACAAAAGCGAACTCCGCACATCGGACATCAAAATGTGTGAAATTTTTAAAGAAACTCAAGAACATGAAAATTACAACCGAACGTCCGAATAACGTCAAATCAACTCCGTTTTGCACCAAATTTTGCAGTCAAGTCATAAATAGTGAAATGAACCTAACCAAGTTCCAGAACCGAAATCCGAACTCGGTAGCAATAAAGTCAACCTACGGTCAAACTTAGAAATTCTTTAAACCTTCAAATTACTAGTTTCCAGCAAATCACGTTAAATCAAGTTAGGGACTTCCAAATTTGATTCCGGGCATACGCCCAAGTCTCAAATCATGATACGGACCCACCAGAACCATCAAAATACTGATCCAGGTCTGTTTATATAAAATGTTGACCGTAGTCAGCTCAAATCATTTTAAGGCTAAATTTCATATTTTCTTCAATTTTTCACATAAAAAATTTCTGAAAAAAGACACGGACTACGCACGCCAATCGAGGAATGCTAAATGGAGCTATTCGAGGTCTAAATGAAGGCTAAAACTCAAAATGACCTATCGGGTCATCACATTTTCCACCTCTGAAACAAATGTTCGTCCTCGAACGGACATAGAAAGGTACCTGGACTAGTGAAAAGGTGTGGGTATCTACTCCGCATGTTCGACTCAGACTCCCACGTGGATGCCTCAATTGGCTGACCTCTCCACTGCACTCGAACTGAAGGATAACTTTTAGACCTCAACTTCCGGACTTGCCGGGCTAGAATGACCATCGGCTCCTCCTTATAAGTCAAATCCTTGTCCAATTGGACTGTGCTAAAATCTAACATATGGGATGGATCACCGTAATACTTCCGGAGCATGGACACATGGAACACCGAATGGACTGTTGATAAACTAGGTGGAAATGCAAGCCTGTAAGCCACCTCAGCCACTCTCTCAAGAATCTCAAAGGGTCTGATATACCTAGGGCTTAACTTGCCCTTCTTCCGAAACCTTATCGCAACCTTCATGGGTGAAACCCAGAGAAATACCCTCTCTCCAACCATGAATGCAACATCACGAACTCTCTGATCGGCATAACTTTTCTGCCTAGACTGAGCCGTGCGAAGTCGATCCTGAATCATCTTGACCTTTTCCAAGGCATCCTGAACCAAATCGGTACCTAACAACCGAGCCTCTCCCCGCTCGAACCAACCAACTGGTGAGCGACATCGTCTCCCATATAATGCCCCATTGGGAGCCATTTAAATACTCGACTGGTAGCTGTTGTTGTAGGAAAACTTCACAAACGGCAAAAATTGATCCCAAGAACCCCTAAAAATCCATAACGCAGGCGCGAAGCATATCCTCCAATATCTCAATGGTGCGCTCGAACTGTCCGTCTGTCTGGAGGTGAAATGTTGTATTCAACTCAACCTGTGTGCCTAACTCACGTTGTACGGCCCTCCAAAAGTGCGAGGTGAATTGCTTACCTCGATCAGAAATGATGGACACGAGCACACCATGAAGACGGACGATCTCGCAGATATAGATCTCAGCTAACCACTTTGAAGAATAGGTAACTACCATTGGAATGAAGTGTGCCGACTTGGTCAACATGTCCACAATGGTCCATACTGCATCGAACTTTTTATGAGTCCATAGGAGCCCAACAACGAGATCCATTATAATACGCTCCCACTTCTACTCAAGAATCTCAAGCCTCTGAAGCAAACCACCAGTCCTCTGGTGCTAGTACTTTACTTGCTAACAATTCAAACACCAAGCTACATATGGAACTATATCCTTCTTCATCCTTCTCCACTAATAATGATGCCGCAAATCCTGATACATCTTGGCGGCACTCGGATGAATGAAATACCGCAAACTGAGGGCCTACTCCAGAATCAACTCACGAAGCCCATCCACGTTGGGTACACAAATACGACCTTGCATCTACAACACCCCATCATCTCCAATAGTAACCTGCTTGGCACCACTGTGCCATACCGTGTCCTTAAGGACAAGACATCAGCCACCATAGTGGCCTTTCCGGGATGATACAAAATGGTGATATCATAGTCTTTCAACAGCTCCAACCACCTCATCTGCCTCAAGTTGAGATCCTTTTGCTTTAACAGATACTATAGACTCCGATGATCTGTGAATACCTCACACGACACGCCATAGAGGTAATGCCTCCAAATCTTCAGCGCATGAACAATGGCTGCCAAATCTAGGTCGTGAGCATGGTAATTCTTCTCATGAACCTTCAACTGCTGCGACACATATGGAATCACCCTGCCATCCTGTATCAATACTGCACCGAGCCCAATATGAGATACATCATAATACACTATGTAGGATCCTGAACCTGTGGGCAACAAAAATACTGGCGTCGTAGTCAAGGCAGTCTTGAGCTTCTGAAAGCTCAATTCACACTCATTGGACCACCTGAACGGATCACCCTTTTGGGTCAATCTAGTCAATGGGGCTGCTATGGATGAAAACCCCTCCACAAATCGGCAATAATAACCTACCAAACCCAGGGAATTCCGAATCTCTGTAGCTGAAGTGGATCTAGGCCAGTTCTGAACTGTCTCAATCTTCGTAGGATCCACTTCTATGCACTTGGCCGATACAACATGCACCAAAAAGGCGACCGAGTCAAACCAAAACTCACACTTTGAAAACTTGGCATATAACTGACTATCTCTCAGAGTCTAAAGTACATTCGCTGCTCATGCTCCTCTCGACTGCGGGAGTAGATTAAGATATCATCACTGAATACGATCACAAAAGAATCCAAATAGAGCTTGAATACCCGGTTCATCAAATCCATAAATGTTGTTGGGGCATTTGTCAACCCAAATGACATCATTAGAAACTCATAATGCCCATACCGAGTTCGAAAAGCCGTCTTAGGAACATCCGATGCCCTAATCTTCAACTGATGGTAGCTAGACCTCAAATCAATCTTCAAAAATACTTTGGCACCTTGAAGCTGATCAAACAAGTCATCAATCCTCAGCAATGGATACTTGATCTTGATAGTGACTTTGTTCAACTGCCGATGGTCTATACAACTCCTAATCGAACCATTTTTCTTCTTCACGAACAACACGGGCGCACCCCAGGGTGAGACACTGATATAGGGGAGTCGCCTGCCCCGGGATGTGAGTAGCGAGAGTATGTGCTCCTCCCCCAGCCTGAGAGACGGCTAGTGCAACCGAAAATGCACGGGTCTGGGCCACACTCTCCATAAGGCCCACCAAGCGGACTAGAGCATCCTGAAGCACTAGAGTGGCTATGAATTCCTCGGGGACTTGAGCTGGTACAATGGGCACGGTTTGAGCTGGGACCTCCTCCCCATGATCAATCTGAGGCTCCACTGCGGGTGCTGCTGCTCGAGCTCTAGGCTGAGCTCTGCCTCTGCCTCCGCCTCTGCCCCTAGTAGTAGCTGTCATAGGGGGCTCCAACTCCTGTCGGGCTACAATTATTGTGCGTTTTCTCGCGATCTGCGAGAGAACAAGAATAGAATGGTTTAATCATCAATGATAGAATAAAATCGCATAATAGAGAAGGAAAAAAGTGAAATTTTCCTAAATCTCCTTATCCTCTGGAAGATAAGTACAGACATCTCCGTACCGATCCTCCAGACTCTACTAAACTTGCTCATGACTCGTGAGACCTAGGCAACCTAGTGCTCTGATACCAACTTGTCACGACCCGGAACCCCCACCTTCGGGACCGTGATGACGCCTAACATTTCACTTGCCAGGCAAACCAACATTAACTATATCTATTAACCATTTTTGACAATTTCCAAATTAAATGACAATAACATAACCGAATAGTCTGAAATATGGAAATAAACTAATAAGTAACGAAATCCAATAAATCCCGGAACTGGTGTCACGAATACATGAGCGTCTACAAAAAAACTACAGATAATGGTATAAAATGAACATAACTGTCTGAATAAAAAATAAACAGCTAAAACGAAGTAGAAGAGAACTTCAGGGCTACGAACGCCATACTCTATACCTCAAGTCTCCACTGATAGCTAGATCCGAGCAAGTCTACTGAAAGCCGCTGGGACCAACTCCACAATATGCAGAAGAAGTTCAAAGTGCAGTATAAGTACAACCGACCCCATGTACTCTATAAGTGCTGAGCCTAACCTCGATGAAGTAGTGACGAGGCTAAGGTGAGCCACTTACAATAACTTGTACGCAGTATAATAATAATAAGAACAAGGAAGGGAAAACAAGAAATGAAAGTACAATAACTAATTTATGAAAAAGAACTCAATCCTTGCAATAAGAGAACCCAGAATAACCGATCTCTCATGTAACAAATGCTGAAAACCAACAAAATAACAACAACGAATACAACATACATAATTCGTTGCGGCGCGCAACTCGATCCCACCGTACACACGCAATCCTCCCTTATTTCACCATAGCATCATTTATCAATAACAAAAATTACATATAGAATCTGTTGCGGCGCGTAACCCGATCCCACCATATCATCATAATCAATGTCATAATCTTCCCTTATTTCACCATGTCATAATTTATCAACATCAAGTATTACGTACACAACCGTTACGATGCGTAACCCGATACCACCATATCATTATAATCAATATCAAAATTCTCCTTTATTCTACCATATCACAATTGTTGCAGCGTGCAACCCGATCCATAGACATTGCTAATAAAAGCAATCAGTTCAATAGCTCAATTTATAAGAATCTTCACAATTAAGGAATATGAAAGCAAAGCAATAAAGGAACTACGTACCAATCAAGCAATGCTACAAATAATACAAAAGCAACAAAACAAGCAAGTATGTGACAGTTAAGGTGTGCAAGTAAAACGATTAAGGCAGGTAGCGATTAATCAGGGAGTCATGGAAGGAATGAACAATTCAATACAAGAATAATGAATGACAAGTAACAAATTGCGGCATAGAAGGCAATTAAAGCATGTAACAGTCAAGGCATGGAGTGAGATAATTCATGAAATATGAGAAAGACATGGAAACAATCATTTTGACGGCGTATATACACTCGTCACCTCGCATATACGCCGTTACACACGTAATTCACATAGCGTATAGTTCAAGGGTTCATAATTCCCTCAAATCAAGGTTAAACCCAACACTTACCTCGCTCCGCAACCAAATCACAGCTTAACCAGGGCCTTTCCTCTAAAATTCGCCTCCAAACCAATCAAATCTAACCAAAATCGACTTAATATCACCAAACAATGCTAGAGAAATCAAATACAATATATAAAGCTCATATCTTTTTTACACTTTTCTCAAAAAGTCAAAGTCAACTGGGGGCCCGCCCGATCAAAATCTGGGTCCACTACCTATGACCCCATGAGTTCATATATGTGATTAGTTTCAAAATTTGAGTCCAAATCGACTCTCAAAACTTAATTTCTTATTTTTCAAAAGCTCGACAAGGTTACACAAATTTTCACTTTCATTCACATGATTTTGATGTTAAAATCTAAGATAAGTTGATAGAATATGATTATAAATGGATTATAATCACTCACCCAAAGTTTGTAGATGAAATTCCCTCTTTAAAATCACCTCTTACCGAGCCTGGGGTTCCAAAATATGAAAATGAGGCTAAAAATCCCATCCCTCAGCTTTTTGTCCAGTCGCAGATGTCGCAAATGCGACCTGGGGTTCGCATTAATGAGAAGAATTCATCACAAAAGCAAACTCCTCACACCTCTACTGTCATCGCAATTGCGACGACTTGTTCGCAAATGCGAACATTGGAACTTCGTAAAAGCGATCAAATGATCGCAAACACAATCTCTAATGATCCCAAGCCGCCTTCGCAATTGCGAACAAAGTGTTCGTAAATGTGACTATGATAAACTAGGTCCTACGTCGCAAATGCGACTTCTAATCTCGCATTTGCGAGACCTGCATACCAGATCACACCAGCAATATCAAAACTCTCCAAAAAGCGTTCGAAACTCACCCGAGCCCTCGGGGATCCAAACCAAACACCAACACAAGTCTAAAAATATCGTACGAACTCTCTCGCGCGATCAAAACACTAAAGTAATACCTAGAGCTACGAATTAGACATCAAAATGTATGAAATATTCAAAGAAACTCAAGAACATACAAATTTACAACCGGACGTCCGAATCACGCCAAATCAACTCCGTTTTTGCATCAAATATTGCAGTCAAGTCATAAATAGTGAAATAAACCTATACAAAGTTCCAAAACCGAAATCCGAGCCCAGTAGCATCAAAGTCAACCTACGGTCAAACTTAGGAGTTCTTTAAACTTTCAAATTAATAGTTTTCAACAAATCACGTTAAGTCAAGTTAGGGACTTCTGAATTCGATTCCGGGCATACACCAAAGTCCTAAATTACGTTACAGACCCACCAGGACTGTCAAAATACTTATTCGGGTCCATTTACACAAAATGTTGACCGTAATCAACTCAAATCATTTTTAAGGCTAAATTTCACATTTTTTTTATTTTTCACATAATTTTTTTTTAAAAAAAAGACATGGACTGGACACACAAATCAAGAAATATTAAAAGGAGCTATTCGAGGTCTCAGAAAACAAAAATGAAGGCTAAAACTCAAAATGACCTATCAGATAATCACAAAAGTAGAGCTAGTACTTATTTTTTTTCTAATAACCAGGTGGCATAGATTTCTCAAAGATATTCAAATATACCACCATGAGAAAGAAAATTGAGACACATTCTCAAAGATTGTATTAGAAACAACTAAAATAAAGTAGAAATTTTGGGCTATGTGCCATTAAAAGAAAGGTAAAAATTCTTACAACTATTATTAGCAATAATATCAAGAAAAACAACAACAACCCAGTAAGATTCCATAAGAGAGGTTTAGAGAGAGTAGTGTGTACGTAAACTTTATCCCTACTTTAGAAGAGTAGAGCGGCTGTTTCTGATAAACCCTCGGCTTAAGAAAAAATAATATCAAGAAAAGACACCATAAAATAAATCAAGAAAAAAAATTGGATGGTAAATTAAATCAAAACTCTCGTTTGTCATAATCACTTAAAAATAGGACAATTCAAAATAGGATTCTTTTCTATGATTAAAATTTAACCTTCTTCACCCTTTTTTAAATAGTGACACTTTTTTACATTTATAATACTAATATTTTTTTATGTCTTCACAGAACAATTTATTGATCGAATGATCTCCATTCATATCATACTGTCAGTATAAGTTTTTACTCAACACTTTCTTCCTGACCTCTAATTATTTTCTCCTCCCATGTGAACAATGAAAGGAGCAACACATGTTATTCATGAGTGTTGTACCAAATTTTATAGTAGTACTTTATTGTTATACAAACTTATATCTCATTATCAAATGAAAAACAAAACTAAGCCCTTTATAGTGGTAAAGTTAGAATTTTTAGCTCACGGCCGAAACTATTTACATTCGATAGCGGTAAAGATATATGAAATTTATATATATATTTTTATATATAACACAAAAATATATATATACATATATATATACATACATATATATATATATATATATATATATATATATATATATATATAACATACATTTTTCAGCTATTATTTTGAGAGCGGTTATAGACTATCATTTTCCCTTTATAATGGGGCTTTTGCATCTATACACGGTTATGGGGTCACAATTGAACTTATACCCACTTTGTAAAAAAATTTGCAAGCTTACCCACTTTACGATTAACTTCAGACTTAACGAGTTTGAAGTTAAAAATTAGTCTGAAGTGAAAAAATTACACTTTAGATGCACTTAAGGCCAAATAGGTCTAAAGTGCAACCAATGATTTCATGCACTTAAGGCCAATAAGTCTGAAGTGAAAAAATTGCACTTCAGATGCACTTAAGGCAAAATAGGTCTGAAGTGAAACCAATGGTTTCATGCATTTAAGGCCAATAGGTCTGAAGCAAAAAAATTACACTTACCAATGGTTTCATGCACTTAAGGCCAATAAGTCTAAAGTGAAAAATTTACACTTTAGATGTACTTAAGATCAAATAGGTCTGAAGTGGAACTATTGGTTTCATGCACTTAAGGCCAATAAGTCTGAAGTGAAAAAATTGCACTTCAGATGCACTTAAGGTCAAATAGGTCTGAAGTTCAACCAATAGTTTCATGCACTTAAGGCTAATAAGTCGAAGTGAAAAAATTACACTTCAGATGCACTTATAGCCAAATAGGTCTGAAGTGCAACCAACATTTTCCTGCACTTAAAGTCAAATAGACATGAGATGCAAATTGCCCATAAACAGAAATTTATTCTTCAAATTATAGCAATCCAGTATATGAGTTAACACCTAAATCTACTCCAAATGAGCTCAAATTTGAAACATAACTTCCAAATATCATCAAGGCAATTAAGAAAAAGAAGAAGAAGAAATCTTAAGCAGCAGTAAAAAATAAAGCGCCACAACAGTTCATCACAAACACCATAAAATCACTGTCACGCGAAGAAGAATAAGGAGGAGTTGGAGAAAAAAGTTTGAAGTTGTTTAAATTTTGAGTACTAGTTAAATTTTTCTTAAAAAGTGGGTACCTGTTAAATAGGGGCCGTGCAATTTTTACCTTTAGGGCCCGTTTGGCCATAGATCTGCCAAATTTTTGCCAAATTATTTTTCACAAATACATATTTGTTCATAATTTTATCCATATTTTGGCAAATTCCCAAAATCCAAACAAATATTACTATTATATTTTTTAAAAATTATCCCAAATTTTTATATTTTATAAAAGAGCCCACCATTTATTATCTTTTAACAATGCCGCTTCGTCTTCTCGGTCATCTGATAGCGTATTATGTAGTTCATTATAAAAATGATAATTTTGTCTCAATTTTATTTATGTTCAGGAGTATGGTTTTTAATAATGATAATGAATGTTATTGATGAATGTACTGTTGCATATTTGTGATAGTTTTTAGAATTTGTGAGTGTAAGTCATGTTTCATGTTTTTTCAAAAAAAAGTAAAATATGTTTTCAGAATTGATATCCATAGACATTTTCATCTTCAAACCAAACTTCACCCAAATTAAAATTTTCAAAATAAATTTGGGAATCTTTGACGGAACGGTGGCTTATAATCAGGGTAAGGCCCAAGCCAGATCCCACCCTCTAGGGCATGTTGGTGGCCCAAGAGTGAAGGTGCAACTTTGGAAATCTTGCTCACAGTATACTTAATTAAATAATACATACACTAAAAACTATATCAATAATTGTAGTAATTATTTTGCAATTTAAATAGCTAGATTACATTATCATAAGCAAATATCTTCACATCCCCAAAACCCATCGCCATATAAGATTATAAGTTTCAGTTTTTGATTAAAAATCCAAAAAACCACAAAAATAAAAATAAAAACAAAATAAAAAAAGAACAAGAAAGAAAAACATATCTTTCTTCCCTATTATTTTTCCAGAACAACAACATATAATCATAAAATCAAATCATCTTCAAAAAACGTCAATGCCAATTCCTCCATCTTTCTTGAATTCTTGATTCTCTCTCTATCTCTCTCACATACACATACACATACACACAAACACGCACTTCAATTTTTGCTTGCCATTTCCCACAGCCCCTCTTATTTCTAGTTATATTTCTTTTTTTTTTTTTGTCCCTAGATTTTCAAGATCCTCATAATCTTCTTGAAATGATAATTAAAAATTCCATCTTTATAGTTTATATACATAGAATCGAGAAGAAATTTCTGGGTTCTTTTTTTTGTTAGATTTTTTTTTGAAAAAATCTAATCCGTCTCCATTTAAATCACTTGATCAAGAAGTGCTATAACAACTTTCTATTTTAGCCTTTTAGGTTTCCTTTTTTTTTTTTTTTTTTTCCCTTCTGCTATTTGATTATTTTTTTGTGTGTAAAGAATGGCTTTTTATTTCATATATAGGAGCATATTGCAAAAATTATATTGTTGAATTTGATTAATGGTTGTATTGCAGTTTGTATTAAAGTTCATTTTTACTGTGTTGTTGGGGTTCTACTGGAATTTAGATTGTACTATTGTATTTGACATAACTGGTTAGTGGTGTTGCTAGTTTAGCAGAAAGGTTGTTTTTTTGATATTGGATTTCATAATAGAGGTGATAAAAGAGAGCAATTCAAGATTTTTATTGGGTTAAAACAAGTAGTAGTGGTGTATGGGAGAACATGAGGGATGGGCAGAGCCAAGTGGGCTATGTCCGAACGGGCTATTGCCCAATGCAGAATCAGAGCCGATGATCCGAGCCCTTGACACGGAGAGATGGTCAAGGGCTGAGGAAAGGACTGCTGAGTTAATTGGCTGCATTCAGCCTAACCAGCTATCTGAGGAGCGCAGGAATGCTGTTGCTGATTATGTCCAACGCCTCATCATGAAGTGCTTCCCTTGTCAGGTTGTCTTGAAATTTCCCTAATTGTATAAGCTTTATCTAAGTTTGATATGCAATCTTAGGTTGATCCACTGTGATATATGACCTAGTTACCTCTACAAAAACGTAAAAATGAATTCTAATTGTTTTCATGACTTTGGCACTAGGGGTGCATGTAGAATGTAGTATGCGGGTTCGGCTGAATTCAGTAGCTTTAGCCCGGACTTTGTATATGTGTTAAGAATTCAATTAAATATGTATGGACAGTATTATTTTGAACCCAAATGCTAGCACTTGAGGTTACTGTCCAAGAATCTCGAATCCATAAAGTTCAAGTCTCGGATAAAGCCTCTTTTGGCGCCTCAGCATACAATGTTTGAAACAATGGTGGTTGTGTTGCTACATTCTGGTAAAAATAGCTGTGTAGAAGTTCCATATGCAATCTTTGGCTGATCCATTTTGATATGACCTAGTTACCTCTACGAGAACGTAAAAAATGAATTTCGTAGTTGTTTTTGATGACATTGGCACTTGAGTATACAATGGTTGAATCTATTGCCACTATAAAACTATTTTAACTTTTCAAATGACTTGATATCTTGTTCAAACTATTAGAGCGCATTATTCTGCTTTGCTAAGCAAATTATGCTATCTGAAATTGAGAGAGTAAATAAGAGTTATGTCTTCTTTTGTCATAGCACATATAAGATTTCAATTTAGTGGGGAGTGGCCTAGTAGTCAATGAAGTAGGAAGAGAATCATGAGATCTCAAGTTCAAATTCTAGTAGAGGCAAAAAGCACTAGGTGATTTCTTCTCATTTGCTCAAGTCTTGGTGCGTAGAATTACCTGGTACCAGTACCAGTGGGAGGTAGCAGGTACCGGTGGAATAGTTAAGGTGCACGCAGGTTGGCCTGAACACCACGTCACAACAAAAAAGAAGAAGAAGAGAGATTTCAATTGACTGAGGATATTCCATTTTCCTTTATTTCTGATCTGATGAGTCAAGGAGGTGGAGTAGATTATAGGAACAATAGCTCATTGATGAAGCTCAATGAGTTCTGAAGTGGGAGAGAGGAAATATTTGCCGTGTGGGGTGCAGTGGATGTGGCTTAAAAAAAATCTAGGTGGACTGCTGGTTTGGAGTGTTTAAAACTTAACGATGTAGCCATGTAATCAATAAAAGCATGGAATCATCTTGATCAACTGACTAAGTATAGCATGGAAAACATTGTTGTATCTCATTGACGAGTGAAAGTGATTATTGTTATGGTGATAAATTGAATCTTTAGCATTAGTGTTTATGGTGCAGTTGACTATGTCATTCACTCTGGTGCAAGGTTTTCTTGGTAAAGAAAGGATTACCTAGAGTTGCCATACAGACACAGTACTTTGTTCTCTTACTTTTATTGCTGAAAGAAAAAGATAAATATGCAAGCCCTCTGTTGTGGATTGCTAATATGAGGCTTTTCACTGCTAAATGTTTTTTTTTGATCAACTTGCTCTTTCCAGGTTTTCACTTTTGGTTCAGTACCGTTGAAGACTTATCTTCCTGATGGAGACATTGATTTAACTGCCTTCAGTAATATCCAAACTTTGAAAGATACGTGGGCTTATCAAGTTCGGGATATGCTAGAGGAGGAAGAGAAAAATGAAAATGCTGAATTTCGTGTCAAGGAGGTTCAGTACATTCAAGCTGAAGTATGTCCTCTACACAACCACCATTTCCTTTAGATTTTGAATGCAATGTGCTCTTAGTTTCTGCAGCAATTGGAACATAACCCTGCTGACTGAGTGAGAGTGTGTTGGAGTATTTTTCTAAATTTAGAGAGCTCCGTTCAGGTTTTTTGTCCAATTCTGAAAAACAACAGATGAGGTGAAAATAATTTCTTTTGTTGTTTTTGGGCGTGAATTTTATCTGCATTTTTTTGGGCCTCAAAGGAATATCATAAAGAAAATGAAGTCTGTCATGATAATCATAGTTTCTCATTTTCTTCTGAACTTTGAGAATAGAAGCAAACGTCATGCTAAAAGAATTGCATTTTTTCTCTTTCTTTTTTTTTTTTCAAAATTATTTTTTATGTAAGCCTTAGTTTAAGGACATATTCTTTTTCCCCTTGTTCTGCTTGTCAGTCAGTCTGTCTAGAGCTGACAACAGGATACTCTTGATGTAATTCAGTTTTTACTGATGTAAGCTTCATCTTCTTGTGATAACTTGATGCTATTTCTTGAGCCTTAGAAACTTTTCTAATGGGGATAGCATGTTGGTTGCTGTGATGTTTTTGCAAGTTTTAAGTTATTGCCTCAGTTTACACTTGTATCTGGGATTGAACTTGGCTAATGAGGATATTATAGTGTTGGGAAAGAGACTTTTTTATATAATTTACGGAAATTTCATTTGAATTAGTAGCTAATATTTAACATGAGTAATCAATAATTTATTTATATTGTTGTCTTATTATAAGGCTTAGAGAAGGCAACTGCTGCTTGTATTCTTGGTTGTTATACTTGACATTTCTTCAGTTGTAACTTTATTTTGCTCTGCACTCACTTATTATTGTTCTCGTCCCTTTTCTATTGCAGGTGAAGTTAATAAAATGTTTAGTTGAAAATATAGTGGTTGACATATCTTTCAATCAGCTAGGTGGTTTGTGTACCCTTTGCTTCCTTGAGGAGGTGACAGTTTCTACTCTTATCCTAAAAAACCTGATATTTGATGATATGCTCGTAGCTTTAACATACCATGCCAAATACTACTTTTTAAATAACAGACTAAACCAATGAAGAAACAAGATGAGTATTGATTCCTGAGGAAAGGGAAAGAAGATCTTTACTTTACGTGTTCATCTTTTGTAGGTCGATCACCTGATAAACCAGAATCATTTGTTCAAGCGCAGCATTATTTTGATTAAGGCCTGGTGTTATTATGAGAGCCGCATACTGGGTGCTCATCACGGTCTTATTTCAACTTATGCCTTGGAGACCTTAGTTCTTTACATATTTCACGTGTTCAACAATTCGTTTGCTGGGCCACTTGAGGTTACTAACTTGTAACTTTTTCTTCTTCTTTTGTTTAAAGTGTTCTTAGTGTTGCATTCATCATCTCTATCCCTTAAGGTTTTTGTATTTATACTTGCAGGTTCTATATCGCTTCTTGGAGTTCTTCAGCAACTTTGACTGGGACAACTTTTGTGTTAGCTTGTGGGGGCCTGTACCGATTAGTTCTCTTCCTGATGTCACTGGTAACAAATATGTGGAAGAGTCATTTTTAGTTTTGTTTTCCTATATGTTGATGTGAGTTTAGTTGTTAGCTTAAGTATAGTTGGAAACATGCAGCGGAACCTCCTCGAAAAGATGAGGGAGAATTGCTCCTCAGCAAATTGTTTCTTGATGCCTGTAGCTCCGTATATGCTGTTTTCCCCGTTGGCCAGGAAAACCAAGGACAACCGTTCGTTTCTAAACATTTTAATGTGATTGATCCTTTACGAGTAAACAACAACCTTGGCCGCAGTGTGAGTAAAGGTACTCAAACTTTGAAAGTTTTTTAATGACATCCCTTGACGTCAGTTATTCCTTGTTGTTCAAAGTGGTTTCTGTAATTCTATTTTTATTTAGGCATATGGCGGTCTTAGTTTATGAGGATTTACTTATATCTAGTTGCATTTCTGTTTTTTTCTCTTGATTTCATTTTTTCTTGGTTTATAAAACTTATTTCTATCTGACCATTTTTATGAAGAGACTTATTTCTATCCGATATTTAGTGTATTTAAGTGAAAGGTTTGTAAGTCGGGCATTGCACGTTGGTGCCTTTGAAGAACAAAAAGTTACAATTCTATTGGTTAGTCGATAGTCGTAGGCAAACTTCTGTTGACTAATATTGAATGTTGAAAATCTTGAGACACTCTTACTATTGTGAGACTGTTTATCATCGCTTAGCCGTTGTAAACAGTATTTGCTCAGTTCTTCTGTTGACTAATTTTGAATGGGATTCTTAGCATGATATCTTTTGCTGCTTCATGTGGATATGATTCATACTGTTGGCAGGTAACTTTTATAGGATACGGAGTGCATTTGGTTTTGGTGCCAAAAGACTGGCAAGAATTCTGGACTGCCCCAAAGAAGATCTGATTCATGAAGTAAATCAGTTCTTTATGAATACACTGGACAGACATGGTAGTGGTCAAAGGCCTGATGCGCCAGGGGCTGAGTTGTTGCGCCTGAGATTTTCAACACTTGATGACCTACCCGACTCCGAGTATTTTAGGGTCAACTCTAGTGGGAAAAAGGTGAATGGAAAATCTTCTGGTCGTGATTTTGAGGTGGAAGGAACTCAATCACCTATTGTTTCCTCTCAACATGGTAGTCATTCGTCTGGAAGTTTCTCTAGAATGAATGATTTCGCCCAAAAGAACCATGTGGATTTGAGCACCTCAAGGGTATCTGATCAAAAGAAAATTCAGAAAAATCTGAAATGTGATCAAATAGGGAATGATGCACAGGGTAGGTTTGTATTTTCTAGAACACGGTCTAGTCCTGAGCTGACTGACACGTATGGTGAAGTTACTACTCAAGGAAGGCGTGGAAAAGCTCAGGAGACTGCAAAAATGCAACCTACTCCATTGAGGCAGGACAGCAGTAACTGGAAGAAGAATCAAGGATCTGAAAATTTAGCAAGCCGGAATGGTCGATCTGACACTTCATCGATCAGACATTTTCCATCTCATCAAAGTCTCGAAGCTGTCGCTGACTCCAATAGCAGATCAAATAGCTTTAGCCGAGATGTGAGATTAGATGCTCCAAGTGAAGAGCTTTGTAGTACACAGGGGATGATGCATCAGGATGAGCAAGATCTTTTGAATCTGATGGCATCTACTTCGGTCCATGGTTTTAATGGTCAAGTTCATTTGCCATTTAATTGGGCTGCAGCCCAACTGCCTTTCCCTATCTCGCCTTCCGTTCTGGCTTCTATGGGATATAATCAACGAAATATTCCAGGATTAGTTCCCACTAATTTTCCTGCATTTTCGAATGTGCAATTTCCTCATGGTATGATTTCGCCCCACTTAAATCAGTACTTCCCAGGCCTTGGGTTGAGTCCAACTTCTGAAGATTCAATTGACCGGAACAATGAAAATTTTAGTTCTACGGATATGAACTCAGGCGAGGCCATCAAAGATTTTTGGCATGAGCCAGATGCAGTTTCTAACGTTGAATTTGACCCGGAAAACGGAAATTATGAAACACCTCAATCTGATGATAAACTGCATGCAGTCAAGTCAGGTACTAATTTTGTTCCTTCATCTTGGGTGACTGGCTCCAGTAATAGAGCTCAGGAGAAGCATACAAAGGAAAAACATGGGCCAATCAAGGAAGAACATTCTGATTATATTCAGTTTCAGGATAACATAAGAATGAGCGACGTTTACGCTGAAGAAAGATTGGCAAGTTCAAGGTTCTCATCCGCTGCTCACAGCAAAACCTCTTCTGAGAGTTCTTGGGATGGGTCTTCTACTAAAAGTACTAAGTCAACAAGGGGAAGACGGGGAAATAAAACAGGTGCTGCTGAGCCAAATACTGTTTACGGAAAAGGTAAGGTGATGTCTGACCATAAATCTAACCAAGCCGTGGAGGATGATCAGGATTGGAACTCTGTGTCAAACTTGGGTACCGAAATGGCTGAGAGTAGCCAAGGCATTATTTCCATGCACATTGCAAGGCAACATATGCTTGAATATGAAGGTGCTCAGACAAGTGGATCTGACCCTATAATGCCCCTTGCACCAATGCTCATAAGGCCTGGTTCTCAGCAGAGAATGACAGATAATTCTCGGGTTTTTGCATTTTATCCTACCGGGCCACCAGTTCCCTTTCTTACAGTGCTTCCAGTATATAATATTCCACCTGAATCTGGAACTCCTGGTGTATCAACCGGCCACTTTGGTAGAGAAGAATGCTTTGCTAATCGTGATTTAGGCCAGAACCTTGATCCTTCTGAGGGACTTGACCACACTGAAAATGAAAATAATAAACATAAGTCTGATATACTTAACAGTGACTTCGCTAGTCATTGGCAAAATTTACAGTATGGACGGTTTTGCCAAGATCCAAGGCCTGGGCCTCTTGTTTATCCTTCTCCTGTTATGGTACCACCTGCATACTTACAGGGCCATTTCCCGTGGGATGGTCCTGGAAGACCGATGTCAGCGAACATGAACCTTTTTACTCAGCTGATGAGCTGTGGTCCTCGTGTATTACCAATTTCACCACTACAATCTGTTTCAAGTAGACCTCCCAATATGCTTCAACATTATGTAGCTGAGATGCCGAGATATCGTAGCGGGACTGGGACATACTTGCCAAATCCAGTAAGAAATCTGCTCAAAATTCCTGTTTGTTGATTGATATTGCTCTGTTCCATTGTATGTTTGATCCTAGAAGGTGTGGTTGGAGACGGGTACAGGGCTACATTATTATACAAAACACATGTAGAATTCTTGCACATCTTTGTCTTCACTTGTCTATATTAGCCTTTTTCTTCTTCAGATCCTCGAGATCGACTTTAGATCAATAAAAGCATATCAATGTCGAACAATAATTTAAACATTGTCCTGAGTTTACTTAATTTTTAAAAAAAGGCTATGCTTGTCCCGAGTTTTAAGAGAGTATATTTTTGTAAGTGAAGACTCTACTATTTTGCTGTATAAGATCCTTTTTTCTAAGATGTGTGGTACTGTCATTTCTAGTGGATATTTTATCTTTGCAATTTGACCATTATTTCAGAAGGCTTCGGCCAGGGATCGTCACTCTTCTGGTACAAGAAGGGGGTATTACAACCATGACAGAAATGATAACTGTGGTGACAGAGAGGGTAACTGGAATGCGAAATCCAAATCCCGTGCCGGTGGGCGCAACTACAACCGCAGCCAATCTGAGAAATTAAACTCCAGTGAGAGCCGAACGGACAGATCATGGAGCTCTCATAGACACGACTCTTTCCCTTCATATCCGTCCCAAAATGGTCCCTTGCATGCAAACTCAAGCCCGAGTGTCCCTCCCAATATGGTGCATGGCATGTATCCTTTAACGCCAATGCACCCAAGTGCAGTGTCTTCAAATGGACCTGGTGTTCCTCCTGTTGTAATGTTTTATCCGTTTGACCATAATTCTACTTACGATTCACATGGAGAACAGCTTGAGTTCGGATCTGTGAGTCCCGTAGGTTTCTCAGGTGTAAATGAACAAGTCCAGTCAGATGATGAAAGTCGACTAAGGGGAGCATTTGAGGAACAGAGATTTCATGCAGTCTCTGGGCAATGGTCTTCTCCTGATCGACCATCTTCACCGCACTATCAAAGGTAATATTTTTAGTTGGTTTCTGAGGATACCTCAAACTCATGATTTGGAGAAGTTCATTCGAATCATAGTATTTCTTTTGTGTTTATCTGGTTTCTGCTTATTATATGTTTGTCAAGTCTGCTTCCTCATGTGCCTTTACAGCGCAGTTTCTCTAGCTTGTTTTACTTGGATCATTGACTTTGTCATGTATTATGATGTACTTTAAGCCATTCATAAATTCTTAGAGAAGTCTTTTGAGGCAAAAGATGCCTATGGTGAACGAAATATAAATTGGATGCTGCCTTCTTGCCAATAAGACACTGACAATTGCAGCGTGAACACAAAATAGAAGCTGAAGCACTTAAAAAATAATTTTTTGAGTTTAATTATAAAAAAAATTGTTGTAGTTTAGATGTTAGATTAAAATGGAGAAGACATCAGAGTTGGGTTTAGTAATCATTGCAAGTTCAATTATATCTTGGAGATTGTATAGTTGCTTATATCCTTCTCTAAATACCCACATATGAATCAGATCAAATAGATGAAGGCCGCAGGAGAACATCATATTAGTGTGTTGACAAATGATGCTCTGACTGATAGGAGTACGTTGTATTCACTGCCTATTTCCTTTTGTTTTGGGTGAAACATTTTTTAACTTTGTTAATGCATCATACATACATCTCAACAAGAGGATTTGATTGTTCTGGAAGATCATTTTCTCGAAAGAATTGTCTTTTGAAAGATGCTGATTTTTCATCCCTTGAATATTAAGCAGAAAGAAGACTGAGAAGTGGTGATGCAAGAAACAGTGGCGAGGGCTGGTGTGTTGCTGGTCGTTCTTATCCTCACTATGGAATGGGGCTCTCGTGCACTAGCTCTACAAATTTTGCTAGTAAATGGTCACATCTCGGTCCCTAGCATTCAGTTATTGAATGTAAGATGTGAAATCATGATTTAGCCGCAGCAACCCTCTTCAACGATGCCAAAGGTGATTGGTTGGAGAAAAGTTGTGTAGATTGTGTTCCACTTGTAGGATCGATATATTGTAACCTCATTGAAGTTGGCAAGTCTTCTTAGAATTTAGGGGTTCAACTTTGTTATATCAGTGTTACCTTTTCCAGAGAAATGTACAAGAATTTTGTTTTACAGATGACTCTCTACTAGCTTCAGTACATTCAGGGGTCGTTTGGTACGAACACAAGTAATGCAGGCATTAGTAATACAGGGATTAGTAGGGATTAGTAATGCAGGGATTAGTAATGCTGGGATTATTTTTTATCAAGTGTTTGGTTCATTGTATTAAAAATTAATTATGCAATGTATAATCTAAATTTGTGTTTGGTTTAAAACTATATAAAATATTCTTTACAATTATACCCTTGATTTAATAATTTTAAGTCTTATCCATGTATAGCTAATCCAAGGATTAGTAATCCCTTACTTTCCTTGGTATTAGTTAATCCCTCATATGAGGGATAACTAATCCATGTATTAGGTAGGAGTAAATTGAATTGACCAACCAAACATGGTATTGGACGGATTAAATTTTTATACGGGGATTATTTTACCTAATACGGCCTACCAAACGACCCCTCAGGTTTTTGCTAGTGTAGTGGTATATGATTAGAATTCATTTCAAGCATGACGTCTCTTTTTATCTTTTGTGATAAGTACTTGGAGTAAGTACTACCAACAGCTGCTCCACCAGGAAGTTTCTTTTGATACTTGATATACCTTAATCAGAAAAGAATATTTTTCTGCTGTTCTATCTCATGACAGATTATAAGGGATGCAAATGATGGGGGACAGAACTTGTCAATTATTGAACATGTTCTACAATTCAAGCATCTCAATCTAAAAAGAGTTAACAATTTGAGTTCCTGAAGTTACGGATCCATTTTGTCTGACTTCTCTTGCTTACATTGTTCTGTCCTTTCACATTGGAGACCTCATGCAGTTATGAGCGCGACCTGGTGTGGATGTCACTCGGTAATTGATATTGTATCTTCCTCGAGGTATAATTTGTTGTATGATATTGTCTAGTATCAAGCATTGTGTGAAACAGATGTTATGAAAAAGTCTTGTATACGTTTAATTGTTGCTAAAGCTGTAGCCTTTAGATATTTCCCATTTTGATGTCACTAAGGGCAATAGAGCGAAAAACCAGGACAGTCCCTTAAAGTATGGGTAGGGGAATATTTTGAATACTGCTGAATATAAAACATCCTTTAAGTTTGAAAAAGTGGATAACTTTGGTCTAAGCTGTAACAGTGTCGCAAAAATTAACGGTACCATCTATTAAGCTAACGGCAGCATTTGTTAACAAGTCACTTGAAGAATCGTCGCAGAATCCTCTGGTTGGTTTGATTCTCTTCTCTCATTCTTTTTTTTTTTTTTTTTCCTAATGGCGTTGGAAAGTCCCACGTTATAGGACGCTCCCTATTAAAGGCGACTTCATACTCGAGATCTCTGGTGAAGGATGAAGGAGTACTTACCACTCTACCAAAATCTTTGCGTTGTTTGTTTGACATTTTTCAGTATTAACCATTGCGTGAGACAGATGTTACGAAAAATCTCTTCTATGCGTTTAATTGTTGCTAAAGTATTCCTCTTTTAATCTCAATGAGAGCAACGAACTTCTTGGCTTTATTGGAAGTAATAAAAAATGGTTCAAGTTTCCTTCCCATCTGAAAGAAACCTCCGCCCTTCGAAACCAACCTATAAAAAAACATGATTAGTTAAATCAATGAGAACATTCATTCCGCACTTGAAGTTTAAAAGGGCAACAACAATTACATTCGGTTTAACCATCAAATATTTGAAACCAACTGACACGACTAATCTGGAATCGTGCCTGGATAAGCTCCCTATGGTTAAATTAATATTGAAACTTGAATCACCCCTCGGAGATAATAGTTATTGTACTATCTACAAATGGTCAAGCTTATGTTTTCCAAAAGAGGTGGAGAATTTCGGCAAACAGGGCAAGTGGTCTTTATCTTCAACCACTCATCAACACAGTCGGCATGGAAGCTATATTGACACAAAGGTATAAGCCTCACTGACTCTCCCGCACCCTCAACTAGACATATCGGGCAAGTTAGTGCGTTAAGCCCCGGAAGCCGTCGGCTTTTACGAAGAACTACCTACAAAGGCAAATTGAAAACCGAAGGACAATATAAGTTCATTATGAGTGTGATTTTATTATATGTATATTGTATCGGTGGAAAAAAGATATTACACGTGTAATATTAGTAAGTTGATGAAGCGTGACGCATAGAGCAACGATATAACGACAAGTGGCGCATTCAATTAATGAAATTAAGAATGCAAGGAAGGTATGGAAGAGACATCCACGAGACAGTACAACGAAAGAAACTAAGCCTGACAGTTGTCTAAGAAGAGGCATGAGAGAAATGCATAAAGGTTAAAAAGAGGGGAAGATACACGAACCAGAAGTAAATAAGGAAGAGGAATCGGAACAGTTATAAGGAATCTATAGCCATAAATATGTCAGTAATGGTTATCCATGATAATTGGAAGTCAATATAATTAATGCCCATAATGAATCCAAATTAAGTATGAAAATCTTTATGATTGTACGTTCTTATATAAGGATAAAGAATTCCATTTGTAAGGGGAGGTTACAATTACTACTGAAATACATTTCATTATTCTCTGCTTTATCAAAGTTTCCAGCCTTGATTTTAGGGATTGGTCATTCCTTATTTTTCTTTGATAATTTTCTCTATTTCTCTTGTTATTTTCTATTGAGGAAGTGAAGTAAAACTTGATTATCAGTTACCTGTTTTCTTCTAAATATAGAGTTTGATTGAGAAATCTATTTTTTGGTTAAACAAATTGGTTCCGTTACCGGAAATCTAATAATCTTTTCACTTTCCAAATTCTACTTGTTGACAACCAACTATGTCAACTATTAACGACAATAACCAGCTGAACCCACAGGAGGGAACTCCGCCACTTCTCTCCCCAACGGGATCCCCTCGACAATCCCGTGACGGTTCACCTGAAAGATCTACATCACACGCTAATGATCAATAAGGGGATGAGAAAACTGTCAAACAAGACGCTCTAAAGCAATTAATTACAGAACACGTGAACAGTGCTCTTCAAGCTTTTGGTAGGGGATTGCCTAATGCGCCAAAAACTCCACCACCAGTTAATACAACAACATTAGAAAAAAACCCACGCTTGGGGCTCGACAACACTGGAAGTGGAGGAACTCCCAATGAATCTCGTGATGGAAGGTCAGGTACACCTAATAATTCTGACTTACAAAGTTTGGTACTAATTTTGCAGAAACAATTGAAGGAGCAAAATGATCGCATAGAGAAAATACTTGATGTACCGCCCGTGATCAAAGGAGTGGATATTGATAATTATTCACAACAACCTTGGAAGCCAAGTGCAGCACCTCTGCCGATTCCTAAAAAGTTTAAATACCTGATATTCCAAAATATGATGGAACAACTAACCCTCGAGATCATATAATTGTATTAACAACTGGCGTGAGGGCAACGATTTAACCAAGTAAGAAATCGAATCAGTTTTGGTTAAAAAGTTTGGTGAAACACTCACGAAAGGAGCTTTAACGTGATATTCTCTTTTACCTAAAAACTCCATTGATTCTTTCGCTGAGCTTGCAGATTCATTTATAAAGGCACATTCGGGAGCTCAGAATGTTGAAAAAAGGATGGAAGACATCTTTAAGGTAAAACAAGGGAATACGGAGTTACTCCGAGAATTCGTAGATAGGTTCCAACGGGAGATGATGGTGTTACCTTGAGTACCTGATAACTGGGCAGCTATGGCGTTCGCGAGCAATTTAAACGAGAAAAGTTCAGAAGCTACGAGGAAGCTAAAATAATGTTTGCGAGAATTTCCAGCAACAACTTGGAAGGATGTGTATAATAGGGACAGTACGAAGCTGTGGATAGAAGAAGATACGGTTGCACAGCCAAAGAATGATGAAAGAACGTGATCGAGACGTTCAGAATCAGAAAAAAGGGTCGGAAAGAACAGGTACGAGCCTTACATAGGACCTGCCGGGCGAGACTCTCAATCTAAACAAGAGAGCATATGATTCGACTCAAGATCGAGGCAAAAAGATATGAGTTCTTCATCTAGATTCTGAAAGGAATGGGATACACGAGGCAACGATTCTAATACACATGCGAGAATTGGAGATTACAGCTTTAACGTCAGCACCTCTGATTTGGTAGCAGTTTTAAGAGGTATGGGAGATAAGGTGCGATGGACTAAAGAGGGGATATCAAGTCCGAGCAAAAGGAATCCAAATTTCTGGTGTGAGTTTAACAACGATCATGTCCATATAACAGCAGATTGTAGATTACTATAGGGAGAAGTCGAGCATTTGTTGAAGCAAGGTTATCTAACTGACCTGTTTAGCGAGAAAGGAAGACAACCATACATGAAGAACATACAAGAACCTCCGAAACCTCCATCACCAAAAAGAACAGTCAAAGTAATATCCGGGGAAGATGACGTTAATGGTGTAACATATACAACTGCCAGAAAGATGTCAAAAGTCACAGTCACTCATGGGAAGTGTGTTCGCCAAGTCTTGGATGGAGATAGTATAACATTTGATGATGAAGATGCAGAAGGCTTGATGATTCCTCATAATGATGCACTGGTAATATCTTTACTTGTACATGATACTAACGTAAAACGAGTTTTGATTGATCTAGGTAGTTCTGTAAACATCATCTTGTTAAGAGTGGTGAATGAAATGCAAGCTGATGACAAGATGATTCCAAAGGCATGGTCTTTGTCCGGATTTGATAATTCCAGCGTTATCACAAAAGGAGAAGTTTTGCTCACTATGTTTGCAGAAAGAGTTGTGAAGGATACAAAGTTCCAGGCAATAGACGTGACATGGCATATAATATAATTTTGGAAAGACCGTGGATACACGAAATGGATGCCGTCGCATCTACTTTATATCAAGTTATCAAATTTCCCTCACTGCGGGGGATCTGTCAAATTCGTGGGGATCAGCAAGCTTCAAGGAGTATCAACTCGGCGGTAGTTTTGACCATGGTAGCTAGTGATACAGACGCGAAAAAGCAACTACAGTATTCGGTTGGGGATGTTGATGCAAAAACCTCAATTAAAGACATGCTAGGATAGACCGACATTGACTCAAGACCAGACGTCATTAGAGCCAGAAGAAAATGAAAATATTGAGACAACTACTGAAGAACTCGAAGCTATAGTGCTTTTTACACATTGGCCAGACAGAAGAGTTCACATCGGAGTGAATTTATGCCCAGAAATGAAAGGTAAGTTAATTAAATTGTTACAAGCTAACGCAGATTGCTTTGCTTGGTGGCATTCAGATATGACAGGTATACCTCCAGAAGTGATGACCCACAAATTGAACGAGGACCCATCATATCCACCTGTCAAGCAAAAGAAGAGGAAGCAAGAATCCTTCAAAAATCAAGTAATCCAAGATGAGGTACAAAAGCTTTTAGAAATTGGATCTATACGAGAGGTAAAGTACCCTAACTAGTTAGCTAATACTGTGGTAGTTCCCAAAAAGAATGAAAAATGGCGAGTTTTTGTATATTATACTGATTTAAATAAGGCTTGTCCTCAAGATTCGTTTCCTTTGCCGCATATAGATCAACTAATTGACTCTACCACAGGACACGAGCTTCTAAGTTTTTTAGATGCATATTCAGGATATAACCAAATAAAGATGAATCCTTTAGATGGAGAAAAAACTTAATGAAATGAGGACTTACTGTTATAAATCATGCCGTTTGGCTTAAAAAATGCTGGAGCCAGAAAAATACGCTTTTGGCATGGCTTCAGGAAAGTTTTTAGGTTTTCTTGTTTCTAACAGGGGTATTGAAGTAAATCTTGCACAAATCAAAGCTATCGAGGAAATACCGGATGTACTCATAAGCAAAAAAGAAGGGCAGAGATTAACAGGAAGAATAACAGCCCTGGGGAGGTTTATATCAAAATCTTCAAAAAAAGGTTTTAAATTCTTTTCAGTATTGAAAAAGTAGAATCAGTTTGAATGGACTGATGAATGCCAACAAGGCCTCAAGGACCTAAAATCGTATTTGTCAAAACCGCCTTTGCTGGCCAAACCAAAAGATGGTAAAAGGCTACTCATCTAACTTGCAGTGTCGGAAGTAGCGGTAAGCGCAGTATTGGTACGAGAGAACAATCTCCAATTTATTATGTTAGTAAGTCTTTATTAGATGCTGAAATACGGTATCCCTATCTGGAAAAACTTGCTTTAGCGTTAATCATGGCATCTAGAAAGTTAAGACCTTATTTTCAATGTCATCCTATTTCTGTAATAACTGCTTTCCTCTGAGAAATATATTGCATAAACGAGAATTATCTGGTAGATTAGCTAAACGGGCAATAAAACTCAGTGAGTATGATATCATATATCAGTCCAGAACTGCAATAAAATCGTAGGTTCTAGCAGATTTCAGCACAAATCTAGTTTCTGAAGCGGAAAAGGAACTACAGGTATTTACCGACTCTAATCCAGGGACTTGGATTTTGTTTACCGATGGTTATTCAAATATTAAAGGCGCGGGCTTAGGAATCGTTCTAATTCCACCATTGGGGGAAATCATAAGACAAGCAATAAAATGTTATCCAATCACTAACAATGAGGCAGAGTACGAAGCTGTAATTGCAGGTTTGGAACTACCACGGGAACTTGGTACAGAGCATATTGTGATCAAAAGTGACTCACAGCTGGTGGTTAACCAGATGCAGGGGACTTACATCGCAAGAGAGGCACGAATGCAAAAATACCTGGAAAAGGTACGATAGTTACTTAGACAATTTCAATCATGGAAGGCCATACAAATACCCAGGGAAGAGAATGTAGAAGCAGATGCCTTTGGCAAATATCTCGTCTGTCGCTGAAGTAACAAATGTAGAAAATACTATTATGATAAATTTTTTTCATTCGGCACTTGATCAAGACAAGAGCGAGGTAAATTTTAATAACTTAACTTGGGATTGGAGGAATAAATTTGTTAACTTTTTGCAGTATGGAATCTTACCCGAAGACAAGAAGAAGTCACGGTTGCTTCACCAAAAAGCCGCCTGGTATTGCTTAATTCGTGAAAATTTATATCGAAAGATGTTTGGAGGTCCTCTAGCATGGTGCCTTGGCCCCTCCCAAATGGAGTATGTGATGTGGGAAGTACATGAGGGATACTGTGGCAATCACGCTGGGGAAAGATCCTTCGTAAAGACACTAATAAGAGCGGGGTATTATTGGCCAAAAATGGAAGAAGAAGCGAAAAGCTTTGTAGCCAAGCGCGATAAATGTCAACAATATGCCAATAACATACACCGCCCAGCAGAACTGCTGCATTTAGTTATTTCACCATGGTCTTTCATGAAGTGGGGCATGGATATTGTAGGCCGTTGCCTCAAGCTAAGGCAAAGGTTCTGTTCCTATTAGTTTTAACTGATTATTTTTCAAAATGGGTAGAAGCACGTGCATTCAAACAGGTGCGCGAAAAAGAAGTCAGGGACTTTATTTGGCGAAACATTATCTGCCGATTGGGGTCCCAAAGGAAATCGTGTGTGACAAGTGCCTGCAGTTTATAGGCACGAAAATCACAGAATTCTTTCATAGTTGGTAGATCAAATGGATTACATCCGCACCTTACCATCCTGCAGCCAACGGGCAAGCTGAGTCAACAAACATAGTTACTAATAATAACTTGAAGAAGAGATTAGAAGGGTCAAAAGGTAATTGGCCAGAAGTGTTACCAGGGGTATTGTGGGCTTATCGAACGACAACAAAAACAAGTACAGGTGAGACTCCATTTTCGCTTGTATATGGTGCTGAAGCCTTAATTCCGGTAGAAATCAGTGAACCAAGTACGAGATACACACATGCTACTGGAGAGTCAAATGAGGAGGAGATGTGGGTAAATTTAGATCTATTAGAAGAAAGGAGAGAAGCAACATTAATTAGAATGGCGTCTCAAAAACAGATGATTGAGCGATATTACAACAGGAAGGCTAATTTAAGATACTTCAAAATTGGGGACTTCGACCTCAAAAAGGTGTTTCGATCTACAACAGCGTCCAATGCAGGTAAGTTGAGTCCAAATTGGGAAGGCCCTTATAGGGTTCGAGGCGTCGCCGTAAAGGGAGCATATGAGCTGGAAACTATGGATGGCAAGGTACTACCATCAAACTGGAATGCAATTCATTTGAAGAAGTACTATTTCTAGTCAAAGAAAGTACCCATGGTTAGGTATCACTCAGATTCAATTTTTTTTTTGAATTTTACTAACAATTTTAGATGATAGGCAAAAAGCTAGCCCGTACCAAATGATGATATTAAACTCGAAAGACATGCGGAGTACTGAATTATTCCCGGTCTAGGTTGCAACCTTTTGATGGAAATAGGGTTATGCAGTCATCATCTAAAATGAATATCTCTGAGTCCTGTTCGTATTTTCCTTTTCAGGGAATGGACCAAAAGGATGTAGTAATCCAGTGTTCGAGATTTCATACTTCAAAGCTCCAACAATGGGGTGAATATGAATATAGAAGGAAGCAAGAGAGCTAAAATGGCATATTTCAGTTCAGCAGCCTGAATCAAAAACCTTGAAAAAACATTAAAAGTTTCAAAAGGGTGTGAACTCGCGAAAAGGATGCAAGACATTCCATATTCCTACGAGCTTTAGATTAAGGCTAAAATTTAGTTACAGGATAATAGACCCAATTTTGTATTTTAGAATCTGCTACAAAGAAAGCAATTGCGAAAGTTTTGTACAAGTAATTATGAGAATGATGTACGAAATTTATTTGAAAGTTCAAAACATAAAACTTCCTCAATTTTTTTTTTCATGTCTACTTCATCTTTCGTATATTTACACAAATATGAAGATGAGATGTCATCTTCATTAGTGTAGTTAACATAAAAGGACCCTCTTTTATTAAAACTCGTGTTTATCAAAAGCCACGGATTGTTAAAGCATTTTTAAATGCAACGAAAAAGCTCAAAAATTAAAGAGCAGAATAAGTGACAAAAACAAACGGAATATTTATATATAAAGCTTTGGGAAAACAAAGATGCTAGTTTGGCATTAAAACCCCAAAAGAAGATAGGGGTACTCAAAGACAAATCTTCCAAAAAAGTTGTTAAACTAATGGAAAAACAGCACAAGGAAGATCTAAACAAAAGCTAACACAAAAAAAAGGGGCAGGAGAAAACTAAGGTGCATCATCATCAACGGGAGCATCATCGACGGGAGAAGAAGGATTAACTTGAGAAGAGGAAGCTTGAACATCAGCCTCGCCAGGAACAAGTCCATCTCCATCACCTTTGGGACCTTCGTCTTCAGGTGAGGAAAAGCTTTGACGTTGCTGAGTTTTATCAATTGCTTCCTTTGCCTTAGCAATCTCAGCAGTAAGGTCAAAACCCTCCTGGTTGGCTTCAATTAGAGTCTCGAGGCGAGTGTTTAAGAAAGCCCAGCTCACATCTAGCGATAACTTATCCTCGAGAGTCTCATAATCCTTCTCCCATTAGTCAATCTTAGCTCTTAGCTCCTCTTTTTCTGATTCCGAGGCATCAAAAGCTGTCTTCAAAGGTGCGAGAGAACTTTCCAAGAACTGAACCTTATCTGTAGAGGCACAGAGATCTCCCTGAAGTTGAGTAAGTGTTTGAATCAACTCCCCCGCATAAGCTTCTTTTTGACTAAGGAGTCCTTTCAAACTCCTTATTTCTTCAGTTGACTTAGAAAGTTGTTTAGCAAAAGAGGATTCCATTATCTTTGTCCTTTCCAACCTGGCTAGAAGAAGCTTTTTCAATCGCTAATTCAGCGGAAATCACCCTCATTCGTTGCTCCAAAGCACTCTTTTCTTCTGCAAGAACTTTTTTTTCCAGTTGAAGACCTTCGAGTTGTTTCTTCCAGTTATCGGCCTCAGTGCGCAATTCTATGATCAGCTAGTCTGCATGAGAAACTCTTTTCATGAACATATTTGTAAAGAAAAGAGTCAAATGGGAGAAGTTATGAAGAAAAAAGGAGAGGAAATGTAAGTAAGTTTGTACCTTCAAAGAAGAATGAACAATGTCATTCATTAAAGTCAGTGAACTATGGCTTTCCAACTTTTCCTTCTCCACGGGGTCTAATAACTGCTTCAACCACACGTCAGCTTGACCGGATTTTCTCAATAAATTAAAAACCACCTTCAGGGACTTCGATAACTATTCTTTTCATCTCCCTCTTGCTGCCAGAAGGTCCGGCCTCTACATGAGAAGCAGCCGCGGGAATAGCAGACGAAATAGAAGCAGTCACGGGAGTAACAGTAGGAGTACCATCAGGTAAAGACACATGGGACTTAACAGAAGCTGAAGATGGAAGGGAAGCCAGGGGCAATTCTTCGGAAACAGGCCCGAAAGCTATTTCACCCACGAAGCCTTGAGCGAACAATCTATCAACAGAATTGGGGGGGAGGATTAACAACATCTTCATTAGAAATCACCAAGGGAACGTTTTCTGGCTCATCCGTGAGTCTAAAAGGAATTGAACTTAATGGAAGGTCATGAGAGGAAGGAGTCTCATAATCCAATACCACATGTCTCCTGACGCGTGGACTTCGCACCAAAGAACCTTCCTATGTTTCTTCATCATCAGAGCCACGAGCTCCATCAATTTTCCTTTTTGAAGAGGAAGCACATAAAATCCGCTCCTGTACAAGACTCACGGAAAGCCTGGTTAACGGAACAAACGCGGGACTAATGCTGCGAATAGCAAAACCTGATAAAGAGAAAAAGAATGAAAATTTCTTGTATAAGCAAGGAAGAGGAAAAGAAGAACAAAGAAGGTAAAAATTACCGTGCGTCTTTACTTTCCAACCGAATTTTTGAAAAAGGTATTTCTAGGATCTTTTTTCCATAGGAGCAGCAGTTAACATTTTTTCTACCCAAGCGCGGAAGTTGGAAATCTCATCAAAAACTTCCGTAGTTGCTGAAAATTGGGAATATGGTTACATGAAGTTCTTTAGAGATATAAAAAAAAAAGAAGAAGAAGGAAACCTACGTGCAAAGTTTCATTTTTCCGGAAAAGGCATGTTCTCTTCACCCACTAATCAACTAGTAGGGGAAGCAACAAAACAGGCATACCAGCCACGATCACGATCGTCGTCAGGGCTAACCAATACTCTCTTACTTCTAGCCATGAGAGAAAAAACTCCTTCACGAAACAATTTGGGGGAGTAGAGATGAAGCAAGTGACGAAAGGTAAAAGGCACGGAAACCAGGTTCGATAAGTAACAAAGGCATGCAACAACCCTCCATACTATTGGGCCAATCCGGCCAAGACACACGTTGAAGTAATGATAGAACTCAATGATTACTGGATCAATAGGTGGCTTGAACCCTAAATTAAAAGGGAAGGTATAAACAAAAGAGAAACCGGTATTATAAGAGGTGATTCTCTGGTTGGCACCAGGGGCTAAAACTGGAAAATCTAGTTTCCAGTAACACTCTCGACGAACCAGGGAAAGAAGACCAGTAGTGATTAAACTCGGGTAAAGATCAGCAGGATTGAGGGAAGCTATAGAAGAAACTTGATTTCTTATGGTTTCACGATCATTTACAAAAGAAAATTCTTAGGGAACAATTTCTGCAACCGTGGGTTCACATACAGATTTATCTAAATTTCTATTCCTAGAAGAAGATCTAAGGGTTAGAGGAGCCCTAGGTCTAGAAGAGGACGGTTTAATAGAACTACTCTGGAAGAAGAACCACAATTAGATAATGAACCAAGGCTACAAAGTCTACCACCTCTCCTACTTCTAGTAGGGGCAGTAGAAGGAGTAACTTCATCAACGATCACAACTTTGCGGGGGTCTGGTGTTGTTGAAGACATGGTTATCTAACGAAATATAGAAGGAAGGGTGCAGAAATACAAAGAAGGAGTAATGTAATGGATACTGAAGAAGGAAGACTCCAAGAAATCAAAAAAAAGAATGAAGTATTTATAAGAAGACACGATCGTCATTAAAGTTGGTCCTTATGAAGCGTCATAATGGAACTGTCACTTAGTGACTAACATAGACGCAGCCGCAGAAAAAAACCTTAAAAAGAACTAAAAAACTGCAGATCCAATCGACGGAAGCCACGTGGCGGGGGCATTAAATGGATGTGACGTATGTTGCGTCGATTTTGAAGGAAACATGATGATACTCGAAAAAAGGCAGCAAAGAATTCTCGCCATAAAAACTTACCTCTTCCCGAATATACAATTGAGAATATTCAGAAAGTGGAAGGACTATCTGTATTGGTGGAAAAAAGGTATTACACGTGGAATATTAGTAAGCTGACGAAATGTGACGCGTGGAGCAATGGTATAACGACAAGTGGCACATTCAATTAATGGAATTAAGAATGCAAGGAGGCTATGGAAGAGACATCCACGAGATAGTACAACGAAAGAAACTAAGCCTGACAGTTGTCTAAGAAGAGGCATGGGCGAAATGAATAAAGGTTAAAAAGAGGGGAAGATACACGAACCAGAAGTAAATAAGGAAGGGGAATCGGAACATTTATAAGGAATCTATAGCCATAAAAATGTCAGTAACGGTTATCCATGATAATAGGCAGTTAATATGATTAATGCCCATAATGAATCTAAATTAAGTATGAAAACCGTTATGATTGTACGTTCCTATATAAGGATAAAGAATTCCACATGTAAGGGGAGGTTACAATTACTACTGAAATATATTTCATTATTCTTTGCTTTATCAAAGTTTCCAGCCTTGATTTTAGGGATTGGTCGTTTCTTATTTTTTTGTGTGCTAATTTTCTCTATTTCTCTTGTTATTTTCTATTGAGGAAGTGAAGTAAAACTAGGTTATCAGTAACCCGTTTTCTTCTAAAATATAGAGTTTGACTGAGAAATCTATTTTTTGGTTAAACATATTTACTTTAATATGTTTTGCTTATGTATATATAGTTGGAATAAAAGTAATCAATTGAACTTATAAAATTTGTCCTGAATCTGCCTTCTGCTTACCTTTGGGTACGACTGAATCGTGCAGTCATCAAGGCCAGAAGTAGGTAGAGAAATTATTACGGAGGAAACCTGAGGCGATGGCGATGGTGCCCCTGCCAAAAATCCGGCAACGCGCCGGCGAATGGCTTCGTGATGCATGCGATATGCTTTACAGATTAAACACAAGATGGTTGGGACAAGAGGGCATATTGTAACTAATAGGACTAGAATAAATTTTTGATGAGGAGACATGATTGTGGAACGACAATGTTAATACAGAGACATTCCAGTCAATTAATATCTGGTTTTCCTATTAAGTCTAAGGTTTTGCTAGAATATTATCATATAACTATATATGCACTTGGTCAATTTGTGTTCTTGTCATCTGCTAGTTGACATTATCATTTCCTTGTGTGAAGAAGGCATGCTATATATTATCATCATAATAGCTACTAAGTGGATAATATGTTTTAATTATTTCCTTTTGTGAAGCCGTGCTATAGATAAAAATCATCATACGTCAACATTTTGGGCCAACTCGATTATATTTCACCATAGTTCAAATAGATAATTGGAGGTTGTCACAATTAGGGGTTTACAAAGAATATTAATAAACCGTACCAAACTGATATTCGGGTCAAATCGGAAAAAAAAAAACCTAATTGTAGTTGGTTTGACTTGGTTTGATATTAGAAAATAAAACCCGACCATAATTGGTTTGGTTTGGTTTTAACTAAAAAAATCAAACCGAAACCAAACCAATCTGATAGTACATTTATATAATTTTTTAAAAATATTTTGTACATATAAATATTTATTCTAATATAATTTATAGATATTTATTAAATTTTTTACAGTTTATCTTTTAACATATTATTTCAAGTTTGGCTTAACATTCTTGAATGGTAAATAAATTGTATAGCGCATAAATGTAGTAACTCAAACAAAGTTCAAATCAATACTAATGCTAATAAAAGAAATTCAGTTCAACACTAGGAATGATGATACTGTAGGATATCTATTTTTCAGTTTTACATTAGTTTATAATGAAAATGCATAGTTAGTTTATCTTTTTCTTTAGTGCTTAGTTATGTAATTAATAGTACTTATTAGTTATACTTATTTTAACATGACCTATATATAGTATTTTTAGATTATGTTAATTTTTATTATAGCTTATTAATCTGTAATATTTGATTTATGCAACTTTATTATTTTTTTTACTGAATATTTTAGTATAATGTTATGACTTATCTCATATTATTGTGTTATTTTCTTGGAAAATATATTATAGTTGTATCTTACTAGGACTAAAATAATATTTGGAGCACAAGTCGTATATTTTGTACTATGAAGACTTTATCGGGAAAAAATCCGAAAATCCAAAAGAACCGAAGAACCCGAGATTGAAAAACCCGACTTTATTGATTTGGTTTGGTTTATAAATTTAAAAAATTGACACCATTATTTTAGATTGGTAATTAAAAAATCCGAACCAACCCGATCTATGATCACCCTAGTCACAATCGATCATAGAGAAATTTCAAATATAGTTTATCATTGCTTCTCTATGAAACTTTCCCTTTTTGTTTGTACCTTTATTTTTATCGTAATATAGGTTAGTTTTATCGTACACATGATAGGATACTTGCAAATAAATTTCAATTAGCAGGAAAAACTTTTATTTCCGATGCACCCACTAATCAATTTTTCTTTTTCTACCGATGCACCCATTCATCAAAAAGAAAATTGCTACGAAATTTTTGGTTTCGTCACAAGTCAAGCTCTTTTTCTTTTGAAAAGATATTATCTCCCTATGCCATCAAAGGATTCCTTTATGATTGCTCCATAATACTTGAAAAAAGGGAGACCTAAAAAAAAAAAAGCTCAAAAAAAATCGTGGAACACGAGTGAATTTCAAGAGGATAAAATTCTTGTTATCAATTAAACTACTTAAGGGCGACGGAAGAAGGTGAAGAAATTAAAGAACTGTAAATCATTTGAGTAAATATTAATCTTAATTCCAAAACAAATTAAAGTTAAACATCTCTACGAGGTAGCACTTTGCAATATTGGTCAGCTTCTTGAAGTTAAACTAACGATCCAAAATGCTTTGTCAGCTTCTTGAACTAACGATCTTTATTGGTAAACTCAAATGCGTCGACTCGACACGGTTGACAAAAGGCCAACAACAATTACTGGACTTCTTTTAATTTGGTTTAACCATCAAATATTTGGAACCAACTGACACGCTTAATTTGGAGTCGCGCATGGACAAGCTCCCTAAGGTGAATGCTTCTTACCTATTTCATTTTTCGACTTGAACTCGAGATTTATGGTAAAATATAAAATTTTTAATTATTTTATTGTGTCGTGATCGAAAATAATAAAGCACCATGGAAAAGCTATAAAACAGACCTTAACAACGATAAATGAGATAACGAAAATTAAAAATATACTGAAAAAGTTATAAACTTTAATATGGTTTGATCAATAGACCTACATATGAAAAACTGATATAAAAGAAATTATAAATAATTATTAAAAGAAAAATCTCCCCCATGAACATGACTCTTTTAGTGACTATATTGTGGATAAAAGGGCAGCTCGGTGCACTAATCTCTCGCTATGTACGAGATCCGGAAAAGGGCCGAATCACAAAGGGTTGTCAAATATAGAAGTGCAAAAAATTTTTGTCAAATATAGAAGTGCAAAAAATTTTCTCCGAGAAAACGATTTGTCAAATATGGAAGAGATCAATATTTTTTTTTAGTAAAAATAAAATCGATTATGATAAATTATTTTCCCTTCCGTCAAAAAAAAGTAAAATTTAAATATGGAAAGAAAATTAGGCTAACACATTGCACCCACGGCGCTAATTATTTGCTCAAGTTTATCATTTTCTAAAAGAAGTGGAGAATTTCGACAAACGGGGCAGGTGGCCTTTATCTTCAACCACTCATCAAAACAGTCGGTATGGAAGCTATGTTGACACAAAGGTATAAGCCTCACTGACTCTCCAGCACTGTATTCAACTAGACATATTGGGCAAGTCAGTGCGTTAAGCCCCGGAAGCCGTCTACTTTCACCAAGGACTACCTACAAAGGGAAAAGTCAAAATCAAAAGACACTGAGTTAAAAATGAATATCATCTTATTATATGTATATATTTTAATTTTTTTTTGCTTATGTATATATAGTTCGAAGTAAAATTAATTCGTTCGATTGAACCTATAAAACCTGCCGATACTAAAAAAATGAAATTAGCTATAAACTTCATCGTTAATTTTTCGTAAATAGCTCGTAGTTAACAAAATTTCTTGATAAGTTGTTACTAATTGGGATTAGCAACGAATTTTGTTTAGCAACAAAATTTATCTGTCGCTAATTTCAGTGATACCCTAATTCTGCTTTACCTTTGGGTACGACTGAATGGTGCAGTCATCGAGGCCTGAAGTATGTAGAGAAATTGTCACAGAGGAAACCTGAGGCGATGGAGATGGTGCCCCGAAAACTCGGAGACGGCGCCAGCGAACAGCTTCGAGATGCAAGCGACATGCTAAACAGATTAAGAAGAAGATTATTGGTACAAGAAGACATATAGTAACTAATAGAACTAGAAGAGTTATTTCACGAGGAGTCATGCTTCTGAAAACTCATGAAAATTAAGTTGGGAATGCCAATCTTGAAAAACAAAAATAGAGAGAGCATGCCGTATAGTTAGTACCTGGATTTCCTTTTTAGTCTAAGGTTTTACTAGAATATCATATAACTATGCACTTGGTCAATTTGTGTTCTTGTCATCTACTAGTTGACATTATCATTTCCTTGTGTGAAGAAGGCATGCTATTATGATATTATTATCATAATATCTACTAACTTGATATTATGTTTTAATTTATTTACTATATGTAATCATCGTTATATCGTACGTCATCATTGTGGGCAAGTCGATTATATTTCACCACAGTTCTATTAGAGTGGTTTTCACAATTGAAAGAAAAATCCTTCTATTTTTAGCTTGAACTAGAAAATGCTCGCAAAATTTCCTATAAACTTTTCAAATTATGTTAAAAATATAAGGTTAATCTAAAACTGAAAAAACAAAATAATGCGTGTATACGCATATATATAAATAACGTTATCTAGAAAAAAATAGATCTCTAGCTCCTGGCATTCTAATTTTTGAAACTTATATAGACTACAAAAGGAAAAAAATTGTTTGTGATCGCTTAATGCGGAAAAATAAATGAAATTACCTACACACGGCATATACAAATTCATTGAATTCAAGACAAATGCATTTCATATACGCAACAAAATCATTGAATTCAAGACAATTGTTTTTAATATACGCATTATTTATCACTTGACGATGGTTAATGATATGTATGTTTACTTTAATTTTTAAATGCTAAGATTAAATTGATTGGTTTGGTAAACATCATGTGTTGGTAAAGGACTAACTTAATTTGTTCCAAAATATATTTGGCGTTTTAGAAAAAAATAAGCAGCCATTCTTTATAAATTTTTGGATTAATAAAGATGAGACGATAATTTCAACTTAAAAAAAAGTGCTAATTTAATATGGACTCCTTTTTCTTTTTCTTTTTCTTTTTCTTTTTCTTTTCCCCACTAATTTACTTGCATTTTTGAAAACTCAATTTCCTTAAATTAGTGACCGTATGTGCGTGTTAGATATTATCTATGAGAGATTTTAAAAAAGGGAAAAGGTCCAAATATGCTTTTGTACTATACGAAATTGAGCACATTTCCTCTTCGTTAATACTTTAGCCCATATATGTCTTTACCATCACGCAGTTTGTCCATATATGCGCTTACCGTCACGGAATCCACCCAAACTAATTTGCTCTTTCGTCAATTGTACTAAAGTGTATTACAAACTCTATTTTCTTTTTATTAGTACTTTATTTTTATTTAACTTTCTCTTTTCTTTCTTCTTTTTCTTTTCTTCTCTTTTTTTTTTCCTTTTTCTTTCTCCCATATCCGATTTTCTCCATTCCTGATGCCTTCTCCATTTTCGTCACCAATTTCACTCGACAAAACTCATGAATTCCTGCTAATTTTACTATCACAAACCCCATAGGTTCTTTTGACCTGAAGGAGATGAAAATTACCGGAGAAATTTTTTCGGTGGTGTTAATTGGGTGAAGGTAGGATATGGTTATTCAGATTTTGAAGATCTTGTTTCCTTCAGATCTGAAGCTCCAATGAAAATAACACCTTCAAAATCTGAATAACCATATCCTACCTTCATCAAATTAACATTATTGAAAAAATTTCTCCGATAATTTTCATCTCCTTCTTTTCAGAAGAACTAGAGCCTTCTCGCTAGGAAGCTTTTGGTAGTGTAGGTTTGACTTTTAGAAATAAAATCACGTGAAATTGATGACGAAAATGGAGAAGGCATCGGATATGGGAGAAAGAAAAAGGAAAAAAAAAGAGAAGAAAAGAAAAAAGAAGAAAGAAAAGAGAAAAGGTAAAGAATAAAAAGTACTAATAAAAAGGAAATAGTATTTTTAATACACTTTAATACAATTAAAGAAAGAGCTAATTAGTTTGGGTGGATTCCGTTTCGAAAAGGGCATATATGGACCAACTATGTGACGGTAAGGGCATATATGGACCGACTATATGACGGTAAGGACATATATGGGCTAAAGTATTAATGAAGGACAAATGTGCTCAATTTTATATAGTACAAAGGCATATTTGGACTTTTTCCGTTTAAAAAATTACAGCAAGACCCCTAAAATTTGTTAATGATTCGCCATTTATGGTATTGGTGAAATATTAAGGAAAAAAGCCTAAACTTCATTGTTTTTTTGTCTCCCAGTTTTTCCTTTTCTCAAGTTCTTGAATTTATGAAGTCAACCTGCACCGTCCTCATGTGAGAGTCAGATTATTTTTTCTTGAGTCAAGCACGCGAAAGTATTATATTGGTGTAAATGCACGCGTGAGGGGTGAGACTTGAACCAAAGACCTCAGACACCTAATTTTACCCATCATACTTGTTTGATCCAAAAACGTAAATCTTGGTTTAAATAATTAATTTCAGTTAAACATTAGTTAATCTTAGTTAAGAATAATATCCTCAGATCTTATAAATCAGAAAAGGTGGTTGAATAGCATTTATGAGGGCAACAATTATTCTATGTAATAAATGCCTTTTTTCTATCAAGAACAGCAGCAATGTGTATATGATTTTCAATAAATGACAATATAATGACACTCATGTAATTAAGAAGAATAATTTAATAAGCAAAAGGTGGAACAAAGGAACCTTCCACCTGACAATGATTGATCAATAGATCCTCAAAATATGAAGGATTCCTTGGATCTGACGAGAATCTTAGTGAAAAGTGAAGTTGTATTGAGTGAAGAATGAATCTTTTTTAAAGTGTTGTTCTTACAATTGAATCTCACGTGCCTCTATTCTCACTCTTTTTCCTATTTATGTGAGACACATTCCTAGTAAACCCTAATTGTACATGTACAGAGAATATCAACGGAATATTCCCTTTAATACCCTAGTTTGAAAACTATCTATTACAGCTTTAGTGACGGTGCTCGAGCTCGACCATGACTGGCACCTCGACCTCGACCTCGACTCATATTGACTCCTCAGCTATGAGCTTTAGTGCTTCCTGATCCACCTCGACCAACGGCAACTCGAAAACCCTTTCCTTAGTATTATCTTATTTCAAATGTTCTATAGCAGATTATGACCCATACAGTTAGTCCCTCCGCTTATTGAGGCCGGACTCAGGCGGGCTTGATGAGCGAATTGTGTTCATTGCAGTCGGAATGTTTGCTTGAGCTGAGTGAGTACCAAGGATTGGGGCGAACTGGCAACGTGGCCCTTCGTGAGCTGCAAATTGAGGTTGTGCTATCCACGAATTCACATGACATCACAACCGCACGTGTCATCATGACGAGTATTCCCGATGCGTTGCTTCATTTCGCGTGGGACTTCTGATTGGTCTTTCCGCTTCGATTCTGATGCCATGCAATGATGAGGCAATTTTTTATTTTGACACCCAAGCTTTTATAAATAGGGATGTGAGAATGCAATTCCGAATTTTACAGACTTCCTGTATTGAAACCCTAAATCTTCTTCTTCTGCTGTTGCACATCTTTCCCTTTCACCCCAGCGATCCTTATTGTTTTTAATCCTCTATTGTTATTACCTTCCCATATTTCGTCAAAAATATGTCTAATGTACCTTCTGAGTCTAGCCAGGGGCGCGACACGATTCCATTAGTGGTGGTGTTTCCCCATCATGCGGAGGATGCTTCTGTGGCCTCCGAGGATAGAAGCTTCCCAATTGTGGAAGAGATAGTTCCCCCTAACCCTGATATCCGGTCTAACTTCTAGAAATTGCCTGAAGCCGACCTCGGAACTTTTAAATCAGTGATGATGGAGGCTGATTTGAGTGAGCTTAAGGCGAAATACAGTCTCCCCAACCATATCGAGCTGATTCCTGCCAGGTGGGATGCAGTGCAGGTTCACCGCCCTAGGTACTGCGCCTTCTACGCGTACCCATTCCACGTTAGTTACACTTTTCCCATTCTTCCGCTGGCGGAGAAGTTCTGTTGCTATTACGGTGTTTGCTTGGCTCAGCTTACGCCATACGTTTACAAACTCTTGAGGATTCTTACCAATTTTGCGGAATTGGCCGGGGTCGAGCTCTCACTCCGACATTTGACGCACCTATTAGCTCCCAGCTTTTACAGAAGGACGCTATTGAATCTCCATCACCGAGGAGGCAAGTGCTTGGTGGCGGCAGAAATTGGTTGTGGTCTGCACATTTCTCATTACGGCTGCAACTCAGACATCACCAATATGCCAACTCTCTGATGACAGAGAATTGGCTATTTTACGGCCGCAACCAGTTTTCTGCGGTCCACACAAATTGCTTTGTGGTCGCACATGAGAGTCACCAAAATGACAACTCCCTGATCACAAGATTTAAGTTGTTATGCGGCCATAATGGGATTTCTGCGGTCCGGACATTTTTCATTATGGCCGCAGAATCATGCCTAACTATAATGCCCTAGACTTTAACTTCTGCGAACTGCACAATTTCTTGTGCTGCCGCAGATTCCAACAATTACAAACAGATGGTCATGTTTCACCTAGGGCTTGAAATGTTTGCACAATTTTGACATGGAAACAACATCTAAGCATGAAAATCAATTTACCCAATCCCCTTAGAGCATTTACCAGTCTACCCACTACATATTTACCCCACATGGTTGTTCAAATAGATCCAATCAGAAAAATGGTCCAAAATTTCACTAAAAATCTAAAAGTTAATTTTTTTTTATCAAGATGATGATGCATACTAGATATGAATGAGTGCAAGAGATGAGTGATCAAAAGTTGTTAGGCTTGTGAGCAGATAAAAGAAATTTCAATTTAGTGCAATTTGTGAGCTCAGAGAGGAAAAAAGGGAACAATGCCCTAGCCTCTTCTATTTATAGTGAACGGGTTCTGGCAAGGGAATGGGACTTGAGTGCGGCCGCAAAATTCCAATTGTGGTCCGCACTCTGTTACCTGAGGGCTCAGTTGCCCTGGCGTTTTACAGTCCGCAAAAATTAGGTGTGCGACTGCAGATTCTGTTGCAGACCGTAGAATTTGGATTGCGGCCGCAGATTGGCCATTTCTCTGGCGGACCAACTTCAGGGAGTTGACATTTTTCACCTTTGACTTGTGCGGTCCGCAATGCAATTGTGCAGCCGCAGAGTACCTTTTGCTGTAGCAACCAAAATTGTGCGGTCCACACAATACAATTGCAGTCCGCAATTCGTCCCACACTTAACCAGATATTTAGGCACTCTTCCTGTACAACACACCCATTCCTGCAACACACTTCAAATCCAGTTAGCACAAAAATAACACCTATCTACCAAAGAAGAAAAGAAAAAAGAAAAAAGAAACAGGGGTTGCCTCCCAAGAAGTGCCTGATTTAACGTCGCGGCACGACGCAGATTACCATTATTTGAAATGAATCACTGCCACAACGTGGCCATCATGGTACCGGAACTCATCCAATTCATTCGAATGTGCAACCCGCAAGTTAGCAGCTACATCCCAATCGAGATTCAATTTCTTCAAAGCCCACATAGCTTTATGCTCAAGTTCCACCAGAAGATGACAAGCTTTGCCGAACACCAACCGGTATGGAGACATTCCGATAGGAGTTTTGAAAGTAGTTCGGTAAGCCCATAATGCATCATCAAGCTTCTTTGACCAATCCATCCGGTTAGCATTCACTATTTTGGACAAGATGTTCTTTATCTCTCGGTTGGAGACTTCCACTTCACCACTAGCTTGTGGATGATAAGGAGTCGTGACTTTACGCGTGACACCGTACTTGCTAAGAAAAGCGTCAAAAGCCTTGTTGCAAAAATGCGACCCCCATCGCTTATGATAGCCCCCGGAGTATCAAATCTTGTGAAAATATTCTTCTTCAAGAACGCCACCACACTTCTCGCTTTATTGTTGGGTAGAGCAATGGCCTCAACCCATTTAGACACATAATCAACTGCGAGCATCATGTAGGCATTTCCGCAAAAACTCACAAAAAGACCCATGAAGTCAATACCCCACACATCAAAGATATCAATCTCCAAAATGGTAGTGAGAGGCATTTCATTTTTCTTTGAGATTCCATCGGTCCGTTGAAATTCATCACATATTTTCACCATATCACTTGCATCTTTGTAAAGAGTGGGCCAATAGAAATCGCAATTTAGCACTTTGGCCGCCGTTCTTACTTCTCCATGGTGACCACCATAAGGCGAAGAATGGCAAGACCCAAGAATATCACTTTGCTCTTCTTTCGGTACACATCTTCTAATTACCCCACCGGTGCAAATCCGGAAAAGGTATGGCTTATCCAAGTAATAATATTGACAATCCCATTTGAGCTTCTTTCTTTGATTTGAAGAGAACTCATTCGAGATGATTCCACACATAAGGAAGTTTGCTATATCCGCGAACCATGGCATCTCCGTCATTGAAATAGCCAATAGTTGCTCATCGGGGAAGGAGTCATTGATTTCAAGGCCATCATGCGGCCTCCCCTCCTCCCCCAAACGAGAAAAGTGGTCCGCCACTTGATTTTTACTCCCTTTTCGATCTTGGATGTCAATGTCAAACTCTTGCAATAATAGCACCCATCTCATCAACCGATCTTTTGAATCTTTCTTGCTCATAAGATAGCAAAGTGCTGCATGATTCGTATGAACAATAACCTTTGCACCTATCAAGTACAGGTGGAACTTCTCAGTTGCAAACATAATGGCAAGGAGCTCTTTCTTTGTAACAGTGTAGTTGACTTGGACACTATTCATGGTCTTACTAGCATAGTAGACCGGATGAAAAATCTTGTTGATGCATTGCCCCAAAACAGCCCCAACCGCTACATCACTAGCGTCGCATATGCTCTCATGGAATCATCATTAAAGTGAAACTTTGCATCTTTCTCTAAGAGCTTGTACAGCCGGTTCACCACTTTAGACAAATCCTTTATGAAGTGTCGATAAAACCCCGCGTGACCCCGCGTGACCTAAGAAACTCCGCACGCCTTTCACCAATGTCGGAGGTGGAAGTTTAGAAATCACCTCAGTCTTTGCCTTGTTGACTTCTATGCCATTCTTTGAGATCTTGTGGCCAAGGACAATGCCTTCCTCGACCATGAAATGGCACTTCTCCCAATTTAGCACCAAGTTCGTTTCTTCACATCTTGCCAATACTTTGTCCAAATTTTCCAAGAAATCATCAAAGGAATCCTCGACTACCGAGAAGTCATCCATGAAAACTTCAAGGTAGTCCTCTACCATGTCCGTGAAGATCGCTATCATACACCTTTGAAAATTTGCCGGTGCATTAGATAGACCAAATGGCATTTTCTTGAAGGCGAAAGTACCATTAGGACATGTAAAAGTTATTTTCTCTTAATCCTCCGGAGCAATAAGGATTTGGTTTTGGCCCGAATATCCATCTAGAATGCAATAGAAAGCACGACAGGAACCTATCAAGCATTTGGTCAAGGAAGGGAAGTGGAAAATGATCCTTCATTGTGACTTTGTTTAGCTTGCGATAGTTCATACACACTCTCCACCCGGTCATCGTTCTTGTGGGAATCAACTCATTCTTGTCATCGGTGACTACCGTCATGCCCCCTTCTTTGGGACACATTGCACCGGAGAATTCCATGAACTATTGGAAATGGGGTAGACAACATTGACATCCAACCACTTGATAATCTCCTTTTTGACCACATCTTGCATAGCCTCATTGAGTCTCCTTTGATGTTCGATAGATGGTTTGGAATCTTCCTCCAAGTTAATCTTGTGCATGCAAAATACGGGGCTTATTCTTCGAATATCCGCCAATGTCCATCCAATAGCCTTCCTTCTCTTGTGGAGCACCACCAATGTAGAGTCAACCTGCACGCTAGTCAAACAAGAGGAAAGAATAACCGGTAAAGTAGAACAAGGCCCAAGAAATTCATACCAAAGATGTTGAGGCAATGGCTTCAACTCCAAGGTAGGAGGTTCTTCAATTGAAGGCTTTGTAGGAGGAGTTTTCCTATTTTCAAGATCCAAGGAAAGTTTCTGGGGTGCATAGTTGTACGACCCCATCCCTTGCAAAGAGTTCAAACATTCCATGAAGCTATCCATCTCGTCATCATCAAAGTTGAGCAAGATGACCTCCAACATATTACCTACATTTATTGTGGCACTTGTATCATCAATAATCACATCGGTCCCCAAGTCCATGAACGAACACACTTCATTACTATTTGGTTGCTGCATAGATTTGCACACGTGGAATACCACCTTTTCATCACCCACCCGAAAAGTGAGTTCTCCAGCTTCTACATCAATAAGAGCCTTCCTCATAGCAAGGAAAGTCTTCTAAGAATAATCGGCACCTCATAGTCTACTTCACAATCAAGAATGACAAAATCCACCGGAAGAATGAACTTATCAACACGAACCAATACATCTTCAATCACTCCTAACGGGGTCTTCATGGTACGATCGGCCATTTGTAATCTCATAGATGGGGGTCTTGGTTACCCAATTCTCAAGGTCTTGAAAACTGAATAGGGCATCAAATTGATACTTGCCCCAAGATGACAAAGAGCTTTAACAAACTCAACACTTCCAATGGTACAAGGGATTGTGAAAGCACCAGGATGTTCCAATTACACTCACTTGATGAGTGACTTCGATAGTTTCGAAATTCATCAACCGCTTCTTTGTCACCAAATCCTTCATAAACTTTGTATAACCGGGCATTTGCTCCAAGGCTTCAACTAATGGCACATTGATTCAGAGACTCTTCATCATGTCAATGAACTTTTTGAATTGATTCTCGCCATTTTGCTTGGCAAGCCTTTGATGATACGGAGGGGGAGGCTTAGGCAATGGTGCCTTAGCCTTGCACTACCAATTCCGGTATGTCAATAATATGATCCCTAGACGGCTTCACTTCCTCTTGAGTCTCTTCCACATTGTCATCAATATCAATTCGCCTTTCATCATTTGCTTGCACTGCATTGTTCGGGGTCTCCCCTTTTTGTACCACTTGCTCATCATCCACAAGTTTCCTTTGACTTAAGGTGGGTGTATTCCAACCTTTTCCACTTCTTGTAGTAACGGCCATGGCATGCCCCGTGTTGTTCCCACCCTTTGGGTTCACCACCGTGTCACTTGGTAATGCCTCCTTAGGACGGGAATTTAGAGCTTGAGAGATGCCCCATTTGCACTTCTAAGTTGCGGATCAATGTGTTGTGTGAGGCAAGTTGCGCATCCGAATCAACATTCTTATCCATCATTTGCTTGAACATGTTATCAATACGTCCCATTTTATTTTTCGAAGAACTAGAACCATGGGAAGGATAAGGAGGCGAGTTGCTTGGTTGTTGATATATCGGGGGCCTTTAAAAACCCGAACCCCGATTTCCTTGATTGCTACCTCCCCAATTGCCTTGGTTATTGTTGTTATGCCAATTCCTTTGATTATTGCCACCATTCCAATTTCCTTGATTGTTGTTGTTATTCTAATTGCTTTGATTATTTCCACCACTCCAATGACCTTGGTTGTGAGAATTCCAATTTCCTTGATTGTTTTGAGGTCTCCGTTGGTTTTGTCTTGGGCCTTGGAAGTTTTTTCTTTGCCCTTGAAAGTTGTTCACATATTGGGCCTCTTCTTCTTGGTCATTGTAAGAATCATATTGTTCAAACCCACTATCTTCTTGTAGAAAATTGTCCACTCTTTGTTGCACTTGCGGACCCTTTGTTCTTCGTTTGTTCACCATCATGCTTACTCCCTCTATTGCATTGACTTGTCTCGGGTTTTGCACTTGTTGAAGTTGAGCCTTTGCCAATTAGTTCATGGTGGTGGTCAATTCAGCTATGGCTTGCCCATAGTCATGCAACTCTTTGTGAAGGTGAATTACATTACAACATTAGCTCAGGATTGCCACGCCAAAGAAGTGTCTTCCATTTCATCCAAAATATTACACGCCTCTACATAAGGCATAGTCATGAAGTTACCACCGGCAAGTTGATTCACGACCCATTGGTTGGTTGTATTGATCTCCCGATAGAAAGTTTGTTGAATCATGTTCTCCGTCATATCGTTGTTGGGACACTCGTTAACCATTGTTATATCATATCTCGTAAATCTGAGGAGCATGCCGCAACAAAAGGATTGTCCCCTATGCATTTCATTTTTTCCTTAAGGGAAAAAAGAGTACCCCCATCATAGTGAACCTCTCCTTGTGATCGGGATGAGGTAGATGCCTCCCAGCCGGGGGGCGGATCGAATCGGAGTTTCCTTAGGTAGCCACCGACCTATAGTTATCCTTAAACTTCCGTGCTTGGTGGAGAAGAAGCGAACAAAAGTACGCTCGCTTGCTGTCTTGTTCTCTGTCGCGAACTGGGATGGATCGCCAGCTAGGTCAGATTGGAGCAAGATTTTATGAGAACATATTCCCCATATTCGGGGACAAGGGGCGGAACGACCTCTCGATCTACTTACTGCAGCCCAGGATGAAAAACGTCGTGTAGGCGTTCCCTGTTGCTCCAATAGCTACAATACCACATTCCACCAGTCATATTGATTTGATTAGCTTACTGTTCGCGACAAATTTCGTGTACGGAAATTAATAACTGCAATCACGAAATAAATGTAAAGAAAAATTCTTTTTTTAATAAAACTTGTGAGTACAACTCTGTGTATCCCCTGATTCTTGTCTCTTGCTTGAATTCTAGAATTTTATTCCTAGGTATAGCCATGTGCCCCGGAGAGAAGTACCTAGAAATAAATTTCTCCGCCAATTCATCCCAAGTATGAATAGAATGGTTTGGAAAATGTTCCAACCAATCTAAAGCTTTCCCCTGTAGAGAGAAGGGAAAAAGCCTTAGCCTCAAAGCATCCTCGGAGACATTTGTTTGTTTACTCCCCCAACACATATACATGAAGTCCTTCAAATGTTTGTATGCATTTTCACCCGGAGCACCGGTGAAGAACCCTCGTTGCTCAAGCAAGGTGAGCATCACCTTGGTTATTTGAAAGTTGCCCGCCCTAATACGGGGAGGGACTATTACACTTGCATATCCTTCCTTCGGCAATATCGGGTGTGGAACCGCTCGTGGTAGAGGTGGGGGTGGAGCGGGCACATTGTCATGTGCTCGTCTATTAGCTTGAGGTTCAAGAGAAACCTCATCCATTTGATCATCCTCAATGTCCATATCCCCTAAAGCAATGTTTCTGAGGTCATTGTTTGCCATGATTGCTCCTATAATTTCACAACACGTTAGTAACACGGAAGGAAAAGAAGATATTCCAAAATCACACTCAAATATATAGCTAACAACATTTTTAACTCCCCGACAACGACATCAAAAATTAACCAATCCTGCACAATACACACCTCAATACAAGGTATGAATCGATCGATTGCAATTATAGTAACCCAACAAAGAGTCAGGATGAACTAATATTTGCAACCATTAATTTAACAAATTAAAGCATGAACAAGGCTATATAATAAACACCTAATTATAAACAAGCATAAATTAGATACCCATAAGGTTTACACACTACGGTTGGGTCACAATCCTAGTAAAACTCTAGCTACTCATGCTTGAAATTGACGAAATAGAAGAAGCAATACTAATTAAACTCATATTGTAAAGTTAAGATGATAAAATCTATAGTAAAATACTCCAAAATATAGAAAACTTCTAAAAGAGGCAAAGAAAAATGGCTACAGGACTTGCTGATGTCAAACGTTAACCTAATTTCGTGAAACTCGTCTATTTATACAAGGCTGGAAATTTCGAACAAATATGCCCTTCAGGAGGTTCTGCTGCCACACAATTCCATGTGCGGTCCGTAGAATTCTTCATCTTGCAGGAGCCGGGATTCTACAGCTGCACAATTCTCAACTGCGGTCGCGAGGCAATGTTTCTACGGTCACAGTTTTATCACTGCGGCCGCAATCTGGTCTTCTGCGGTCCGCATCTTTAATTCTACGGCCGCACAATTCTTGTGCAGTCTGCAATTCTGATGGACTTGGACTTTTGAAATTTTCACACCCTCTGAAGTTGATCTCTAGCTCTTCATTTGAGGCCGTACAATTCCTGTATGGTCCGCAGTTTGCTAGAAAGCCTGTTGGGATTTTCTTTATTGTTTATGGCCGCAGATGGAATTCTGCGGTTCGCACTTTGTGAGCTTCTGTGCCTTTTATTGCCTTGTGTTTAGATTACTCCTTTTTGAGTCGGATTTCATCTTGGGAGTCCAACTTCCAACATTCCTACAATTTTGCACATTTCCTCAGTCTCGAGCACACAATTCAACGCTTTTAAACTAAAACAAAATCTAAAATGTGCTAATAAGTAGTCAAAATCTCCACTTGTGCGGCTAGCTTAGCGATGCCATATGCCTCAGTGTTATGTGCTCGTGGAATTTGGTCGAGTTGACATTCGTCGAACTCGGGCAGCAGCTTGCAAATTTTGATCTAATATTTTTGCAATCTTTGTTCCATAATTTAGAAAGTCCCTATGACTTGGTTGACGACGAGTTGGGAATCATAGCATAGTTTAAACCGTTTCACCCTATACTTGAGTGCTAGCCTCAAACCTACAATTACGACCTCATACTCGGCCCCGTTGTTAGTCATATCCGGGCACCTTATGGACTGGCGAATTACTTTGCCGGTTCGTTCTTCGAGTACGAGTCCCAGTCCGGACTCTGACGCGTTGGACGCGCCATAGGTTTACAGGACCCAGAGGTCTTGTGTTTTGAGGGAAGTATGGGTGGTTTCTCTTTCAAACTTCTGGCATCACTTTTGCGCTGAAGTCAGCGATGAAGTCTGTGAGCACTTGTGACTTTATTGCTGTTCGCGGCTGGTACGTGATATCGTGCTCACTCAGTTCAATGGCCTATTTGGCCAACCTTCCCCATAGCTCGGGTTTATGCAGAATGTTTCTTAGGGGGAAAGTCCTGACGACCGAGATGGGGTGGCATTGGAAATACGGTCTAATCTTTTGCGAAGCTATGACTAAGGCCAGAGACAGTTTTTTGAGGTGAAGGTACCTCGTTTCGGCATCGACTAATGTTTTGCTAAAATAATAGATGGGGGATTGCGTACCTTTATTTTCTCGAACCAGGATTGCGCTCATAGCTACTTTGGATACAACAAGGTAAACGAGGAGATGTTCCTTAGCTCCAGTTTTGAAAGCAATGGTAGCAACGACAAGTATGTTTTAATTCCTTTAAGGTTTGGACGCACTCAAAAGTCCATTGGAGGCCGTTATCCTTCTTAAGTACGCCGAAGAATTTATGATACCTATTCGTCGATCGCGAGATGAACCTTGATAGGGCGGGGATACGGCCAATCAATCTTTGAATCTGCTTTTTGGTGGTCAAGTGGTCCGATATCCCCTTGATGGCTTTGATTTGATCAGGATTGACCTCGATCCCTTGCTATGATACCAGGAAACCTAGAAATTTTCTTGAGGCCACACTGAACGCACACTTTTCGGGGTTCAGTTTCATTCCGTATCGTCTGAGTATGTCAAAGGTTTCTCTCAGATAGTCGATGTGATCTTCTTTCTTTTTGGATTTGACTAGCATGTCATCTATATAGACCTCCATCCTTTTGCCGAGCTGGTTCTTGAACATCCTCGTCACCAACCTTTGGTAAGTTGCCCCTGCGTTCTTTATCCCGAAGGGCATGACCCTGTAGAACTATGTCCCCTGATGGGTGATGAATGTGATTTTTTCCTGATCCTCTTCTTCCATGAGGATTTGATTATAATCGTAATAAGCATACAAAAAGCTCAGTAATTCATGCCCGACCATTGCATCGATGAATTGGCCGATATGGGGTAATGGAAACGAATCCTTGGGGCATGCTTTGTTCAAATTTGTGAAATCCACGCACATACGCCATTTTCCATTCTTCTTTTTCACCACAACAACGTTGGCAACCCACTAGGGGTACTTCGACTCCCTGATGGAGCCATTCCAACAGTATTCCCACCTCTTCGTGTACCGCGTCATTAATTGTGGAGTTGAACTTATGCTTGACCTGTCTTACTAGGGGGTGGAATGGGTCGACGTTTAGTTTGTGTGTGGTGATTTCCTTTGGGATACCTGGCATATCTGCATGGCTGAAAGCAAACAAATCTACGTTAGCTGCTAAGAATTGATGAAATTTGCCCGGTTCCTGAAGTTTGTAGCCGATGTAAGCCTTCTTGCTATGGTCGTTGAGGTCTAATTGAACGGGGTCGAGGTCTTCTATGGTTGATGTTGCATCTTCAACCATATCTGGGTCTCGAATGCCGTCCTCACTGTCGTTTTGTGCACAACTCGACCCTGCTGATTGCTATGCCTCTTTTTCTTTATCCTTCTTTTGTTGGGTGACCGAGCTGTCTAGGGCGATGTGGTAGCATATTAGGGATGTGCATTGCTCCCCTCATATACTGAATATTCTCCACAGAGTTGGGAACTTGATGACATGGTATAAGCTAGAAGGGATGGCTCTAATGGTATGTATCCATGGTTGCCCTACTATGGCATTGTGCACTGTGTCTTGATCCATGGTGTAGAATGTGGTTTCCAGAGTGACGCCACTGGCCAAAACGGGGAGTGTGATCTCTCACATGTTCGCTCAACTGTATTGTTAAAACCAGTTAGCGTGATGCAACGCAACACTATCTTATCTTCGAGTTTCATTTGTGCAAGTACTCGAGGATGGATAATGCACGCCCCGCTACCGTCATCTACCATAATGCGTCTCACATCGGTATCCAAAATTCGTAAGGTAATAATGAGGGCATCATTGTGAGGAAAGGTCAAACCGTTGGTGTCTGACTTATCGAAGATGATACTTTCTTCGAGTTTGTCATACTGTTCGCTGGTGATTGATCGCTTGAGCTTGCGGGTAGTGGTGAATTTCACACTGTTGATGGATGAGTCATTGTCGCCGATGATCAAGTGGATGGTACGGGCTGGTGAGGGTGGTTTTGGCAGTCCTCGGTGCTGCTTGTGTCCTCTGGCGAAGTTGGTCCTTCCCCGATCGCTTAGAAACTCTTTGAGGTGTCCTTGTCGCAACATGTTTACGACCTCCTGCCTTAGGGCGATGCAGTCCTCAGTTTTGTGCCCTCATTCTTAATGGAACTCATAGAGGGCGTCCGATTTTCTGGTACTCAGATCTGACCTCATCTTCTACGGCTACTTTACTTTATGTCCGATTTTCTGGTACTCAGATCCCCGGCATGGGCCGTTACATACTTGTCGGCCATCTCTTCGAAGGTTTCTGTGGAGCGCGCTGGCAGCTGTGAATACCATGTTAATGCTCCTCCCCTGAGAGTCTTGCCGAATTGTTTTAGCAAAATAGAGGACACTTGTTCTTTGGCGAGGTCATTGCCTTTCACGGCGGTGACATAATGGGTCATATGATCTTCTGGCTCGATCGTGCCATCGTATATCCTGAGGTAGGGCAGCATTTTGAAGGTTTTTGGTATGGCATGGGGAGTTGCATCATCACTGTACGACTGCTCTATGAAATGACCGGCGTCTCTTTCAGTAGTAATTTAGGGGCGCCTTATATTTTATCGACCTGTTGCTTATGTTCTTTCATCTGATCTCAGAGCGACTTATTTTCATTCTCCATTTCTTCCATCCTCTTTAGGATGGCTGTAAGGGCGTCATCACTTGCATTATCAATGACATTGTGGGTTGTACCTGTCGTTAGACGGGGTTGCTGATTACCCTGTTTGTCCGTTTGTTGGATCGTAGCAGTCCCTGCGGTGTTGATCCTGGGGTGGGTTTGTTAAGGATGCTTGTCAGTGTGTCGGTCAACCAAGCCTCGAGAAGCTTTTTGACAGCTGGGGGTGCCCCTTCCCTCGCAGACGTAGTGCTCATTTGCCATGGGGTTTTGTTATGCTGCAGTGTGGTGGTGGCGACCCATCTCGCCTAGGGGACGCACTCGGCATCGTTTCCTCACCAGCTATTTCGCAGCTCTCGTTGAGGACGGTTATGAAGTTGGTAGGTAAGTCACTTGTTATCCTCACCATTTTTTCTCGATTACGTGCCATGTTAGATTTTGCACAAGGAAAGAGAAAAGATCTTGGGGTTTATGATGTTAGTGACCTCTATTAGTTATAGATCTAGAAGAGATTAAAAGTTTAGATAAAAAATCCCCGCATACGACGCCAAATTGTTTGACCCAAAAGCGTAAATCTTGGTTCAAATAAGTAATTTCAGTTACACATTGGTTAATCTTAGTTAAGAATAATATCCTTAGATCTTGTAAATCAGAAAAGGTGGTTGAATAGCATTTATGAGGGCAACAATGATTCTAGTACTTTTTTTTTTAAATAACTAATAAACCTATATATAATCAAATCTCTCTATATAAATATTCATATATGACAATATTTCACTATAAAAAAAAGTTTTTATCGAGACTAAATTTTTTATTTTACACAATATTTTACGTATAACAATAACAATCATCTTTATTACAGTATACGCTCTTTGTAAACTTACCGTTCTATAACAATCATGCACGTAAAATATCTAAGATTAATAATAATAAGTATAGAGATTTTGTTCAAATATTTTAAAATTTTAATTCACCATTAACGATGAAGAATATTATGTTAGTATATATCTTCATAATTAAAAGATATACTTGTATATTTTTATTCCATCGCATATAAATATTCGTTGTCCATAATTTCAAATATTTAAAGAGGTATGCACATATGTTTTGCTGGAAATCATAATAATTATCATGGTCAAATCATCATAAGCAAAATCATTTATTGTTTAATTTTGCTTTTCACAATTTTTTATAAGACATGTCAAAATATTTTTGGCGTACCACATGTACGCGACCAATGACATTCAATTAACCATACAGTAATGTTTATTATCTTTCTTTCTCTCAAACCTCTTGTAGTGGTGAGTTGTAGTATTTATTCAACCATGCATAAACACATTCTTATGCATAATTTGCATCACACACACACACATATATATCTATATCTATATCTATCTATCTATCTATATATATATATATATATATTTTCACATTCATTTTCAGGAATGAGTCTGCATTTACAATGCTTATCACAAGTCACATTTTCATGGAATGGACCATAATCATCTGAAAGTGCGTTGCATTTACCGACCACATTGATATATATTTCTTTCTCCTTTGAAGGAGTATTTTGAGAACCCTTACCATAATGATGACTATTATTGTTTTGTTCTTTACTACGCCCATGTTCATTCGCCAACTATTTGTCTTCAGTCAGACTTATTTTGTACCGCTACCACATTCACTTCAAGAATGGACCATATCCAGTAGGACAAGCTTCATGACTCATTCATCAAAAGCATATTATTTTCCTCAATCATCATTATATCATCAATATGGTGCATTGGGACTCAAATCCAATGCCTTACCCATATAAAGGTATGCTAGGCCATAATGAGTTGAGGGACTCAAACCCAACTCTTATCATTATAGTACACCAAGACTTGAATATGATATCTTACCGTCATGGTGCATTGGAACTTGAACCCACCGTCTTACCCTCAATGGCATAATATGCTAAAGTGGACTCACCCTTGAGCCTTTAAAATATTACCATTTACCATTTCTAGTGATCGATTGTTTCTTTGCAAAACCTCAAAGATTATTCAATGATATCAATCACAAATGATAGAAAACATTAACCCACCTTTCGGGAGTACGTTTGAACAATCAGAAAAGGTCTTCAAGTTGTAAAGATGCTGAAATCTAAAGAAGTAAAGAATAATTGTTCAAAATAATTAATGATATATAGAAGCAAGGCTAGTGATGTGCCACTGTATGAAGGGCTCAGAGAGAATAGAAGCACTTTCCTTCACGCTGAGTGTGAACTTCCGATTTCAGGCTGCTCTTAGACCAGGAAGATTGCTTATGACATCAATCAGCTAGGTCCGTCGTATGTCGAATAATTTGTCAATGCAGGCTCCCTTTTCTTATGCTAACGTTAGTCTTTTGAAAGTTTTCTGATGAGCAAACAGGCTTGAGAAGAGTCATCGTTCTTGGCTGTCCCATGTTTATTGTATTTCTGCAGGGGGAGTCCAATCCCGCTAACGCCGTGTTTTCAATATATTTTACCTGCATCAGAAATGCATACTATCTTAATCTCTCGGTATTCGATAAGTTATTGAGCTATTGGTACCTAGTTACCAATATCTTCAATTCCAGAAAAGAGTTACTCTCTAAATTCCATTAGCGAGGGCAATGACACCAATTCATTAGCAAATCTTAATGTCAATTTTAACATTGTAGACTCGCCTTGCGCTTATGGCTGTATTCCACATACAATTTTAGTTCCCTGTGCGAGCATATCTATAGTTTATTTATTTATTTATGGTGAGAACCCTGTAGTATCTTGGTGTTCAATAAGTCGCTAACTTAATAGAAAAGCTGGTTAATTGATCCATATCATAAAGCATTTTCCATCTGTATATCACCAAGCAACTAAGACAAAAGTTTAGAAGGATCATAGCATTATACAAAGGACCAATATTTAATTACTAAAATTTAATTACTATATATGTTAGGCATGCGTACTTCATCTGAATAGAATTTCAAACATACGGATACCTCTTACGTACAGGCTCTTTTCCTCACTTGGATATACGGAGCTATTTTACTTTCTGTACAATACGAAGCATACTGAACATTGATATGGCATACGAAAGTTTTCGCTCAACCAAATTGATTCAAGGTTTTTGGTTTTCATAGTTCCATCATGAAATGGGTTATCTTTTCACTTTGATTAGAGTTTCATGCTGATAACGTGTTAAAAAACTAAATTCAAAATAAAAATATAAAATAAGAAAATAGACAAGAGATGTAAAGAGGAAAGAGATAACTTTCTTATTTCATCAAGTGTTTTCAAGTATGTACAATGTGATGCCAAAACCCTCTATTTATAGGATGATATTGAGGTAATACAAACGGATGCCATGAACATGGTATTAACTATTGAGATCATGGGGAAGATCATGGAGGAGGTAATGGAGGTGTGGGAGTTACAACCATAATGGTAAGAAGTAGTGGGAGGTTAATAGCGAAGAAATGTGGGAGTAACTTTTTTAGGAGTTATAATCATCCACTATATAATAAAATCTTTCATAACAGTATTTTCTTTATTTACTGATTATTTATTAAAATATGCATATCTTTTGAGATTTTAAATTTGAATAGTTATTAAATATTTTATATGTAATATTAAAACGAAAAAAAATAATTTTTTTGATAATTTTTATCTATAATAATCAAATAATATTTAAACGTAAGATGTTGTTATAGGTGTATAACAGTCATTCACTATATGAATTAAAATATATCGAAATAAACGAAATTGTTATAAAGACATTTGAGTGTAGAAGAGATTACCTTAATTCTTTAAACCAGGTAATTCGTAGTTGAACGCGAACCAAGACCAGAGACCAATTCTCTCTAAAAAATTCTTTAATCTCAAATACACAAAAAAAACAGAAAATGATCTAAGGTTCTAATTTTTAGTTCCTTGTAAAATATGCAAAAGTACTAGCTTACCTTAATTAAAATTCTCAGGGCTTTTGCATCTATACTCGGTTTTGGGTCACAATTGAATTTATATCCACTTTATAAAAATAATTGCAAGCCTACCCACTTTACGATCAACTTTAGACTTATCGGGTCTGAAGTTAAAAAAATTAGTCTGAAGTGAAAAAATTGCACTTCAGATGCACTTAAGGCCAAATAGGTCTGAAGTGCAACCAATGGTTTCATGCACTTGAGGCCAATAAATCTGAAAAGAAAAATTGCACTTCAGATGCACTTAAGGCCAAAAGGTCTGAAGTGCACCAAACGTTTTCCTACACTTAAGGCCAATAAGTCTGAAGTGAAAACTTGCATTTCAGATGCACTTAAGGCCAAAATAGGTCAGAAGTGCAACCAACGGTTTCATGCATTTAAGGCCCATAAGTCTGAAGTAAAAAATTACACTTCAGATGCACTTAAGGCCAAAAGGTCTGAGGTGCAACAAACATTTTTCTACACTTAAGGCCAATAGGTCTGAAGTAAAAAATTGCACTTCAGATGCACTTAAGGCCAGAAGGTCTGAAGTGCAACCAATGTTTTCATGAACTTAATGCCAAATAGGCATGAAGTGCAAACTGCCCAGAAATGAAAATTTGTTCTTATAACTTTAACAATCTAATATACGATTTAATACCTAAATTGTTACCACCCATATTTGCATAGGTTAGATTACGTCGTAAGTTACTCTACGTAGGTCTGAGAAGAGATTATCTTTGAGATGATAAGAATTTAGTCCTATTGGTCTTAAATGGTACAAGGGTGTATAAGAGTAGTTAACAAGTATTAGAAGTTAAACGAATTAAGGATGTTGTAACTCATATTACCAAGAGGTCGTGTTTTAAGTTATTTGAATCATATAATATCCGTTTCATAAGTCTTGAAGACAAACGAGTTATGAAACAAAAGTTGACAAAAGTTGCCGCAACTTATGTTCACAATTTAACTTAAAATTTAGGTCAAATATTATTAAACTTTTATCCTAATTTACTTGGAATTGGGGGGGGGGG
>MCJB01023324.1:97895-116397 GCA_002018475.1 Nicotiana obtusifolia | reverse complement strand
GGGGGGGAGAGGGCCGGCTGGGCCTGCCTTTTCAATCAATCTCCGGCATGTAGTCAACTGCACTTGGTCACTTCCTGCTATGTCAGGCCATTTGATCTTCTCAGTTCCACTGCCTGTTGATAAAGGGAAGACAGTATACCAAGTCTCTCCCAGCAGTCAGATTTGATCCTCCGGGCAGGCTGAAAAAAGGGAGGATAGCAATAGAGAGTCGGGAACTTTCACTGCAACTGAAAGCTTTTCACGTACTTTGGTAAAAATTATCGCGGAAACAATTATGGTAAATCATTTGAAAAACTATAGTAAAGTTATTTGAAATTTTGATAAATCATTTGAAGTCAGTTCGTATGTCGAAAATTATGGTAAAATTTTACTCTACTATTTTTTATTATTTTTATTTAAACTAGTTTCTAGACACGTGCGTTGTACGTGTATCTCATATTAATCAGTATAAACTTTAAAACAAAAATATAAAATTATAAAGCATATGTGTAATAAGTAACAGGAAATTTGAACGAAAAAATGTTTGATATCATCTGAACCAAGGAAATTTAGCAAAATTATATTTATTTACGTAGGTAAAAACATATGATCATATGATTGTATCTCGCATAATACTTCCTTATAGACAATATTCTTAGTATATAATTTCAACGTTTCGATTGTGTGTTCATGATCAGAACTCTTGATATCTATATGTTTTCTATTCGCTTTATGTACATGCAGTAAACATATTACCCCGTGTGAATTATTAAAAAATTTATGTCAATAAGACAATGAGTTTATAAGTGAACATTAACAGAAATAGGATTAAATATAATTCAATATTACTCCTTAAAGAATCATATTAATGATTGGCTAATGTATTATGTTTAAATATCTTTTCTAAAGCATTAGTTAGCATCACTAAATAGACAGTAACACTATTTGTACTTACTAAAGAATAATGTTAAACAAAATAAACCCCAAAAGATATGTACACAAACCCCTCAATGTTAAAGGAGCTGATTATTAAGAGAACAAAAGGAATGAAATGCAATGTCGAAAAGTGAAAATTAACCTAGTACTCAAAAGATTTCGATCTTTAGAAACCCAATTTAATGCAACAATTTATGCGCATAAGGCTTATTTTGAATTTCTTTAGGCAATTCTCATTTTGTATAGCTAGGAACGTTTCACATAACTCCAATATATTCGAATGCCATTTTCACATAGAACTATAAATGGTCATACATTTCGTGATCTATGCTATTTTAGAATAATTAAATATGATTTTAAAGACACGATGAATGAAGCAGAAGTAGCCATCTCCCATATATTCACTTCAAAAAATTATTTCCTTCAACCTAGAAATAAAAACCTTGATAGAAATAAAAAATAATGTATACACATGCATGCATCTTTTGCAACAAATTATATCCCAATGTAGGTTTTATTAATTATATATGATTTCTTTTACTATAATCTATAACCAAAAAGAAAAAAGCAAAAAGTCAAGGAAATAAGAAAAAAATAAAGGAAAGAAAACGCTCAGGGGAAGGATAAAGATACAAGCGCAAATCTTGAATGATAAGCTTCTTTCTTAACGGATTTCTTCTAATCCTTTTCCATGTAAAAAGAACCTACAATCAAGAAAGGATTGAGAATTAAAGTGCGACTGACAAAATAGAACAAAAAGAAGTAATTTATACCATATGGAGTGCGGCTCTTTTCTGAACCCTACATGAATGCGAGATGCTTTGTGCTTACGCTGCCCTTTAATTTATACCTTGCTTCATGTGGAGTGATTATCTCAATTATAATTAGGGCACTTGTCCTTGTTAGGAGTAGTATGCGTGCTGATAATCTTCTATTCCTAATTTGGTGGAGCAACAAAAGGAAAAATATAGAGAATAAAAAAGAATATGAATAATACTTTCAAGCCCTCCCTCCTGTACAGAACATTAAAGAAATAATTAATTATAAGAATACTAGACAAATTTAAAGAATTAATTAGCATTATAATTAAAAAAAATATTAGTACTATAACAAAAAGAGAAACAGTAGAACGACATAAACCCTTTAAAATATCTAAGAAATTTCTCACACACATTTTATACAAAGAAAGAGTAAAATACACTAAAAAAGAATTGAAAGTCAAACAAGATGAAATATTGTGAATTAAGAGAATAATTCACACCTTTATCTTTGCTAGGATAGTAAGGATGTCGGTTATCAATCTCTCTGTGCTTGTTCCTTGCACAAACCCGATAAGTGCAAGGGGAAGAGAAAATCAAATAGAAAAGAAGAATATTAAATATAAAGATAGATAAAATAACCGAACATGAAAGGGATCATGAAGAAATTTACCTTGGGCAATTGGCAGAAAGAAGCGGAACAGAGAAATTTACCTTTAGCAAGTGTAACAAAGAATAGAAAGGGAAGGAGAGTTACAAAAAAGAAGAAGAGGAAAAGGCAATTTGATAGTAAAGATACCACATTTACTGTAGCAATATTTAGCATTGAGTCCCTTAATATAATTACCATTTAGCTTATACTTCCTATAATATTTTCAGCTTTATTAATTGATGTAGAGGGTAAACTTAAAGGGTAATTATGTCTTTTAACTTTTAAAAAATATTATAGTAAAATATAATATATCTCTTTTTAGTTGAATTTACCATTATCTTTAGGCAAAGCTCTAAATTTGCACTTATTTGAAACCACTAGACACGTAGAAGCTTCTACCCAAGAGACCCAACTCATCGATTTTAAAAAACCCAAAACAATTTTATAACCCATGAACTGATCCCTCTCTCACTACCAATTTTTTTGTGCTTATGATCACAATACATTCAAACAACACAGCCTCTCTTGTTCCACAAAGAAGAAGAAAAAGAAGAAGAACAAACTCATACTATAAAAGAAATCCTAAATTCTCTTTAATCGTTTCTAAAACTATAATCCCCAAAATTCAGTTAATTATTTTCCTTTATAAAAAGAAGAGTTGAGGACGAAGGACCAAAAAAAGAAAAAAATACGAAAAAAAAAAACAAGCATGACCCATAGAAGGCCGCCTAGTATGGCGTCAAAGGTGATGCCATCAGTGTTAACAATGCCCAATTTGGATCGTTCTCTGTCTCGTTCTCATTCTCGCCTTCCCTCCCCGCACCCCTCTCTCCCCCCAACCCAACTTCTTCTTCTCTAATTCACTTTGATCCTTCTTGAAATTCGGTTCTATGAACATGGATGAACTCCTCAACAATATTTACTCTATTTCCCCCATCCCTTTTGTTTGCTCCGCCCCTGACACCATGACCGCTCCTACCCTGCCGTCGCCGCCGGTGTTATGTGGGATCCAATAAGACTGTCGGAAATTATAGCGGGCGAGAAGGTAGTAGGGAGGCATATATGACTTTAGATGACTTCTTGACTAATACGAGGCGATTATAGAGGAGGATGTTAACGTTAGAGCTCCGGTGATAGTTGTGCCTGCTGTTGCAGCCGCCAACCATGGCGGCGCCGACTGCTGGACGGTTTATGGTGGATAATATGGGAAATTATCAGTTTTCGGTAGCCATGCAGAACGAACCAAAGGGTTATGGTATGGAGCCTCATGTAGGATCTGGTAATGGGGTTGTGACTATTGCTAGGAGTGGGAGTTGGAGAGGAAAGAGGAGGTCAACTGCGGAAGAGTTGCTGCTTGATAACGCTCCGATTCTGGGAACTGTTGTATTTCCAGCAGGTTGGCCACCATAAGAGCATGAGGAACCTGAACCTGAAGGACTGACAATGGCTAGGATCGGGTCATAGGTTATAGAATAGGATTTGGGTTTTCGATCAATGGGTTGATCTTTTGATTAGAAGCCTTCACGTGTCCACCCGTTTAAAATAAGGAAAATTTAGATTTTTGCCTAATGATAAGGGTAAATTCTGCCAAAAAGTATAAACGGGGACATATGTAAACAATAAAGAAAAAAAGGACCAAATATACTTCTTTAGATATTGTCTACGTTTAATTTCCGTTATACTATTCGGTCATATTTACCCCTACCATTATATTATCATGCCAAATTTACCCCTACAATCAGCAAACTTTAAAAAATTACCTCTCAGTCAGTCAGGTGACCCAAGATCTCCCAAATCATTTTAATTAAGTTACTGATCCTTCTTCTTAGTCCGCTATTTTCGAAATAATTAGTATTTACCTGCTTTCTGAATTGGAAAAAAAAAATAAGAGAAAAAAAATATTAAATAATACAACCGTTAATAAACAAAAGTATAGTAAATTAAAAAATCTAATTAGGTAGCTTGTCTAAATTCTAAAAGTATTTACAACATCCCAATTTTAATGAGTTCGTTGCACCAAATGAATGGAGATTTTGCAAGTATTAGTGATTGAAGTTGAAGTTTCTCGGAGGCTTTACATTGTTGAATTCAACTTTGCTTTAATCAAATGCCTACACATTGTGCACTCTTAAGTTAGTCGATCGAACTCTATACTAATCAGACAATGACAAAATATATTTGAATATACATGTACATACATGATGATTAGCTGCATATAATACACAATAAATAGACCCACTAAATTCTACGATGTGTATATGCTTGAAAAATAAATTAAATTTAAACCAATTTCAAACCCATTATTACAAGAAGAGAAGTGGTGCATTGGTAATTAAAAATATTTATGGTGGGCCTAACCTTCGGTTCCCATAACCAAGTTTTTTTTTCTCACTCCTTAAGTAATTTTTTTTTTACTTCATCCATACTTTTTTACTTTTTCTGAAGTGTGGGGCAAACGACGCCCTCTACTTCTACTTCTAACTACAGGCGAACAGCCGGTATTGCAAGCAAATAGAAAACCCCCGCCCGTTTGAGCCTGAAAACGTACCAGCTGTTTAACTCGTGAAAGGGCCGCTTGCATAATATTATTTAGATATATAATAATAATATTGTAATAACAATAATAATAATAATAATAATAATAATAATAATAATAATAATAATAATAATAATAGATAAATTTGAATAGTCTAGTAACTTTAGCATTCACATCAATAATAATTTCTAATAGTGGAGCAAGAAGAGCAACAAGTAGTTTAAATAAAAGGAATTTGAGAGATTTTGGATTATTTAACAGATCAAGGGGTAATTTTTAAATGTTTGCTGTTGATAGGGGTAAATTTGGCCAGATAGTATAATGATAGGGGTAAATTTAACCGGATAGTATGCCGGAGATTAAATATAGATAATATCTGAAAATAGAAAGGTATATTTGACTCTTTTTCCAATAATAAAAAAAATAATACATGGGTATTTTTGACCCTTTTTGTTTATTTCATCAGAGTAGTTCCAACTAGATAGTGACACTACGATTTTCATTTCTAACACTTGGACGTCACACACTAGTGTTGGTTGTACCGTAAATGACCAGTTCCTTTCCTCTCTTCCAGCCCAGTGTTATTATGTCCTATAGCACTAACTGCCACCTTATTCTTCCTAAGTTCCAAAGCCACTCCAATTGATATGAATTCTATTACCCTACTTCCACTTGTTCCAAAATTAGTACCAAGAAACATAAGCACACATATAATGTTAAGTATGCCATACACAAGTAATATAAGTAAATGGCGAAGTATTACATTCATTTATCGTAAGAAATTCGGTCCCACATTTAAAAATACATAACCTATCTGTATCTCTCTTCTTTCTCCGCTTCTTCTCTTCCACTTGATTCTGTCTCCCCCTTCCTCTGATCTCTTTCTATTTTCTCTCCATCATACTGTGTAGCCTCTTCTTTAATAAAATCAAGGCTTGTATTTTTTTGCACTATATGCTTTTGTGATTTCTAAGTTGTAACAGTCTTCGCCGAGGACGTAGGCATCATCGATGAACAGTTGAACACCATTAACTCTTACGCTCAAATTTATTTTTCTCTTATGTTTTCTTTCTTATATTATGCATTTTTCATATCCCTAAATGTATGATGGATCATCTAAAAGAGTCGCATCCAAAATTATATTGTTAAGATGGTTGTGCGATGCAGTCACTTTTTGGTTTGGAAGAAAAAAATATTTTACCTATGTCGACATATTGAAGTAGTTTATATGTACCTTGTACACGAGAAACTACACAATTGCATGTATAAAAAAACAAAGACGCATATATATATATATACACACACTACATTCCAAACCACCTATTCAGATTTATCCTCGAAACATATGTATTCTAAAACCAATAAAGAGAAACGCCAAAGTACACAACTGAAGTGATACATAAAACATAATCAAAAATCGAAGTTGAGTTCAAATTCAAAACCACCTTCTTCCGCTTCTTCTACTTCTACTTCTCCTTCTTCCTCCTCTTCTCCTTCATAGCCTTCCTCATGCTGCTTCTTAAGATGACCATGTAATAACTTTTGCCCTATTTTCCCAGCAACCTTTTTCATCAAATTCTTCTTATCATGTTCTCCTTTCTTTTGTGCCTTGCTTTCATCATTCTCACACATTTCTTCTGGCTTGTCTTGAGCTGGATCATCTCCATGTTTGCGGTGTATATGGAGCTTCTCCTCGATCTTGTGCAAGATTCTTGACATACTGGTTGGATAAACTATTCTATATATCTGAAATATTAATTCAGTGGTATCTTTCGAGAAAATGAAGAGAAAAATGGAAGTGAAGATAGTTGGATAGAACTAACATGTGTAGTATTAGCCTATTCATAGGGTTTAGGCATTGACCAAAACCCACACAATGACCTTCCTTTGCTTTTAATGCTCAGTTGACATAGTCTTTTTTGGGTGCTTCATAAACGCGGGTGGCAACTGCTGGGACGGAAAAAGAAATACTTAAATTATGTTCTAAAAGTATATTCCTTTTAGATATTGGCATGTTGGGAGTTATGATTATGTGTCTTTCTGGATTTGGTTAAATTTGTATTTTTCAAAAAAAAATAGTGCTAGTATTTAGTTTTTACTTTATGCAAGTTTCAAATAATAATTTTCCGGTCGGCTGTTACATATGAAAAATACTAGATGAGCGTGCCCGTGCGTAGCACGGGTGACTGATATCATTTTTCCTTTCGTTACTATGGCAACAACTCCAAATATATCTAGGATCAACTATTTATAAACATGTAATAAGTAAATGCAAACAAGGGCATTTATATGGAGTTGGTAAATGGATGGGTAACTAACTCAATCAGAATTTCTAATTTACATTTTCGCAATTTTAGAGTTCATTCATATAGAGATCACAAAGCATTCCTTAAATGTTCCATCCTCAAATTACAAAATCAAACACCTTTTGTTAAGAAAAGAAAAAAATAAAAATTCAAGCCTTTAACAGAATCTCAAAGAGATGGACAAGTGCTTGAATGTCCATAGTATAGGAACTATTTTAAAAGAAAATATTGAATTGTTCTCCTTTAGCTGGTCTGCATTCTCCGTAAAGCACATAGTACCAATAGTAATAGTAGGTGCCTCTACATGAAATCAGAAGAAGTTTGCCCTGCAATAGTTATGCATAGACTTGAGTTCAAGCCCAGAAGGAATGAGCCATTTATTAGAGAACAATAATCATAAAAAAAAGTGGTAAGAACTATAAAATTGGAACAGAGAGAATAGCATATGCATGAAAGTAACATAGTTGTGTTAAGAATGAACTGAAATTCAAATTTTTCCATTACAACTCATAACTTTTGATCTTATAAATTAATTATCAAAACTTAATACAGCAACCTCTACACTTTCGTAAGCATTTAGATTTTCTAACATCTTAGCCTCTTGAAAAATATAAAGTGACTGGAGTCAACACACTCATTCAACAATCTTTAAACTTTCACGAGCATTTAAATTCTTAACATCTTAGCTTTGGCAGTTCACGAGTTCTTTAGGAAACGTCTACAGCCAAAGATCAAAAAATCACTCGGCTTCATGGTATGAATATTTGGTAGCTACAACTTTCATTTTCTGATTTTCTGTAGTATTTCATCATAAATGAGATAAAAATATTTGCTATCGCTAGATGGTAGGTATTCTATTCATGAAGGTCTCACAAAATCAGAAATTCCAAGATTTTATAATCTTTAACAGTCTTGTTCATAGTGGTTGAGAGAGTCTTTTTCATGCCCACTAGGTTAGAGTTCGAGCCCGGTACCCCAACAAACAAACAAACCAAAAAATCTTTAACAGCCTTATGATAAAATTACTTGAAACGAATTCAATCTAAAACTGAACAATGCTAGAAAATGACAGCAGTTTGGTGCTAATAAATTGAGACGAATCAACCGTTTGAACGTGAAACTAATGCTGGAGAAATAAAGCTCCATAAAGAGCTCTGAAAGGACAGAAAAAATGTAAAAAGTATCACAAGAAACCTTAATAACCATATGTTCTTGGTACTTTGGAGCATGAGCTGCTTCAGTAAAAAAAAAAAAAAGGGTGAAAGACTCAAGTACTTTATATATCGACTCAAGAGGCAACAAATTGTTATATTTTGAGTTGTCTACTTCCTCTCCTAGGAATAAAAGAAAAGAATGGTACACAACAGAGCAGAGAAGCACACATAAACACTTCAGAAAAATACACTATAAAGATCAATGTACTTTTTTTCTTCAAAAGAATTGCTATGAGATTTCTCAGATTACATCAACTTGTTCTTCTTATTTTAGTTGAAGTGAAACCAAATTTTAAAATGCACAAATAAGAGATAGTATCTCAACATGACCAGTAAGTGAAAGAAGAAAACAAGTCATAATTTTAATTACCTTTGTTCAATTGATCATCAAAACACGTACGCATAAGCCAAAAAGTCAAAAGTGAGCTGCAGCAGAAACTTTCTCTACCTGCAAATATTACACAAACAGCACCATCAAGGTATATTGCTAAAATGTAATGACTGACTATAGAATTGAGCAGATAGAGCAGAAACTATAAGAGCGCCTGGCCAAAGTGGATGCAGATTAGGCTATCTAAACCTTGTAATCCTCATTGCTAGCTACATTATTATTTTATTCTCAAAACTAGAAGGATAAATCAAGAAATATAGGGAAGAATTTTTATTCTCATTTAATGCTAAAACTTGTAACACCGGTACATTCAATAGTATAGCCAAGTTAACCAAAAAAAATAAATAAATAGTATAGACAAATGAGTGAACTCATTTTGTCCAACACCAGCTGTTCAAGTAAGTTTAAACGTAATCCATTCGATTTATACAAGTAAATAACAGAAAACAAAAAAGAAAAATTACGAAGCTTCTACATTTAATGAAATTCAAAAGGGAAAAATCAAATAAACTGGAATAGATAATAAAATAACACCAGATTGTCTCTATCAATTTGTTGGGAGTGATTTAATATTAGAGCTGCATTTTCAAATTAGATCATTATCTGGATGATGTTATAATAAGTTGTTCCTTATTGAGTCATTGTAATCACACCAAAATAGATGAAAGATTTGTTTGAACACTTCATGTGATATCAAAACAATTAGTGCACTACTTATTTGTCACGCCCCGAGGGAAGCGCGACCGGTGCTCAACCAAGATATCCCGGCCGAGCAAGCCTATACAATACCTTCTACCCAACTCGCCCTTGAATAAAGAGAAGATACATTTATATCATTAATTAAACATTAAGAAGTCATGTGGACCCCAAACAGTACACTGTGCATTCATAGTTAAAGTGGGACAGATGATACAATTACCACAAGTTTAGTTCAATCTCCCCAACACAAGATACAACCCACACTATGTCTACGGAACCTCTAACAGAAACAAAAGAGTGCTTCGACAGTGCCGGCAACAAGGCCCTGGCTATACCTCAAACACTATACAAAGGACAAGAGATATAGGACCCCAAAATGAAGTAAGGCTCACCAAGTCAACTGAGGAGAGGGAGTGCTTCTATCACTGGTCAATACTACTTGCTATGGAACCACCTGCCTCCATTAAAGAAGAAGCGCCCCCGACAAAAAGGGACGTTAGTACATATGGAATAGTACTAGTATGTAAAACTAAACACCTCTCAATAGAACGAGTAACAGCAAGCGGAAAAGGAAACATGAAATCAATAAGAGAATCAAATAGTAACAAGGTGTCAAGTTAGGGGAAAAGCAAATTTCAAGTAAGTTCCAATCTTTTTAAGTTGGGGAGATCTTTAGCACCGATACACCACTGTGTTTTAGCACGGAGTCCGATCTCAGCCCGACCGGCTAAGCCGTCTCACCTCGAGACATCAACTCACAATACCACCATGTGCGCGACATGGCGTCCGATTTCGGCCTGATCGGCTAAGGCGTCTCTCCACAATGCCGTGTGGGTCAACATCACATCACATCTCGCTAGCAATAATCTGATCCCATATGAGGCGAAACAGCTCAACACATCAATCTCATCCCATATAAGGGAAAACAATCTCATCACATTAACACGGGAATTTACCCCTCAATCAATCCTACGCCGGCACGTGTAGTTTCAGGGTTAGATTATTTCGACCTACCTTTCTTCGGTGGCTAATCGATACTCCCAAAGCATTTACTATTAAAAGGATTTACCACATATTCGTAATCTTTTCCGTATCATTCATTTCATTGGCACTAATGGTTATGACGCAATATCATTCTCGGCACGTTGGCCGCACATCATATTTCATGTTCTCTTCTTTCACTTTCAAATATCATCATGGATTATCAACAACAAGGCCTTTCAAATTAAGACTTTAAACACATATTTGAGCAATTTAGGGTCTTAGGCGCATGCGATTTCTTATACAATTTGACATGATAGCTTTCACTAGAATCACGTTTTTAAATCATAACATTATAACATATAGCCCATACTTAAACCACATTCTCAAACAGTAATTCTAACATAACAAGAATTTTTGGAATACATATTGAACGCATATTTATTTTGGCACAAGGCTTATTTAGAATAATCAATTTATAATGAGCAACCCGAGACTTACAAGGCCATTGTGGGGTTCAATTTTAAAAGAGTAGTTTAGCCAACATACCTACTTTGAGCTTTCCTTAATTTAGTTCCGGAATCCTAGCAACTTTAATCTATTTAGAGACACAGCAACATTGAACACGAATTAGGAAGGAGTTCATGATTCTAGCTCATTTGAGCATTTTATCAAACACTAGGTGGCCATTGTGATCTCAAGGTCCTCCTACGGTGGATTCCTCTATTTCACTGCGCAAAATCTACTTATTACCTATTTTCAGTCAAATCTCGAAATTGAAGGCTAGGGCTAGAACCTTACCTTTTGGTTGAAGACCTTGTGAGTTACCCTAGAGAATTCTTCAAGGCTTAGAGCAAAGATTGATGAACAAGTGACTTGGAAATTCCTTTTCTCACTCTAGACCACCTTCCTCTCTCTAAAATATAAGTTTGAACCTTCTAAAATGATCCCTAAGACTGTTTTATAAGAATAGGGTCGGTTCAAAAATTAGAAAAAATGAAGCCCCAATACAGATCTGCGGTCGCATATAATGCTTCTGCGGTCCGCAAAAAGGACCACATAATGGCCCTTCGGAACTCGACGCTTCTACCTCACTCTGCAACCGATCTACGATCTGCAGACCCATTCTTCGATCGCATAATGCGCCGCAAAACTTCCCTCCGAATTTGTACTGGGTCTGAGATGGGTTATGCGGCCTGTAAAATGATTATGCGGCCGCATAATGGTCCAAAAATTTATCCAAGTTTTTGCTTCAATCTACGGCAGATCTGCGGTACGCAGATCAGTTCTACGGTCGGCAGATTAGTTCTGCGACCGCAAAAACGCCCTGCACTTCCAAAAATTTCCTCCAACTCCCCAACGCACTGTTCAACCCAAAAAGTCCGAACCATGGCGAGCTTGCAAGCTGCGAAGAATCTTTACAATCGTCAACACATAAGTCTACATCGGCACCACGAAACCCCGGGTTTAAGGTAAAATTTTACGGGGCCATACATTATTACTCTTGCTATTTTTTTAAATAAGGTATCTCTCTTTGCTATTCTAAGATAGTTAAATTTTCCCCTAGCATAGAATGTTGAAAACAACAGAGGACTTTGAGAATGGAAAAATGGAATGGCTGTTCATTTAGCTTGCCTTACCTTCACAGCTTCGAGTTAAATTACAGAACTAAAACTATTTGCTCAAGAGCAGAGAAAGTTGAAATGACAAAATTAGTGAATATTTGCTTTAAATTAAGTTCAATTTACTTTCATATGAGAAAAATAAAAGGAAACCAAAGTATTGCTGCAAGGACAGGCACAAGGGCTATACCTTCAGGTTGTACCGCATCAATAGCTGTATGAGATCAAAACTTAAGCACTTTGATTCTTAAAACAGTGCAGAATATATATTTGTTACTTAAGCACTTTGGCCATTTAACTAATGAAATCTCCTGTTGTACTCTCTAATTTCTCATAGTACTTTTCTCATAATTGTACAACATAACTTAATACTCATTTGCCTAAATTTTGATGCAACTATAATACATAGAACTTCTTTTCTGCTCAGTCCTCCTGTGAACTCATTCAGAGTATAAGTGTTATGATTGAGGATGAATCATGAATGCTTAATAAATATTTTTCATTCAAAAGAATGCTCGGAAAAACAGATACTCATTCTTAATAAAACCTGCTTTTAGTGAGAATGCTAAGGAATAAATCCTGAAAAATATCTTTATTCACACAAACAAGCAAAAACACTCCAAAGCTAAGAAACTTGAATATGGTTAATTGTGTAAGGAGTAGAGAAATAAAATTCAGATAATATAAAAGTTGCTAATGAAGAAGCCATAATCACCAAGATTAAAATAGTTAGTATAAAAATTGTAAACTACGATATACGGTAAGAAGTCCGAAGGGATTCAAAGACTTACCTGACTTTGTAAAGTTCTCCGCATCCTGCCTGCACAACCCCCACAGAACATTTCCTGCAAATTTCAACAAATAATATCAAGAGAAAAATGCATATATTTGCAGTCCGTAAACAGACATCTATGGTATACAATGAAAAAATAACAAAAAAATGCTAAACAAATATCTTACATAACCAACGTCCAAAATTATAACACCTATGATACCCTTAGTGGCTAAAATCATAGTTGCATACAAATTTTCAGATGGTGAACCTGCGTCATCCTTGCCGCCGATAATCGATATTAATTATGTGATAAATATCTTTTTTAACCTAGCCATTTTACCTCGGCATTTCTGAGTTTGTTGCGCCTCTTCTGCAATTGTAGGTTCCTCCAAGTCTTTTTTACACTTGAATCCTCTTGCATTTTCAGCCTCCTTTGGAGATACTGTCAATAACTAAAAGAAAATTGTAAGTAGCAAAGACCCAATCTTCCAACAGCAAGCTTAATACTACAAATTTTTTCACGGAAGTTTAAGTTATTAATTAGTTCGAAAAGTCGAAAACACATCAACGGCCAATCCAAAATAATACATAATTACATTCAACCAGCTATCTAATTTCAAAGATGCATGTGTGGATCAGACAAAACCACTGACATGCATCTAAAATATCTAGCAAAAAATTATGAGAAAGAGTAGGAAATTAAAATTGAAGTAAAAATGCACAAACCTTCAAAGGAATCCAAAAGGGATGGGCAAAAGTCAGTGCAAGAAACAAAGAAAAGGAAAAAACTTAGTAGAAATAAAAAATAAAATTTAGAAATCGTAATTGGGCTGGAAAACACAGGAGATGATACCCAAAAGTTGGAAGCAACGGAGAAATACTGGGGAGAGGAGTGAGAGATGGAATTTACGAATAGCAATTAAGAAGAAAAGGCTTTACAGAGTACGCGTGTCCTAAATGGACAAATAGAATTACTAATTTATTCATGAAGCAGTTTATATTTACCGTAATGCCCTTCGTCGTCCAAGGAGAGTTTCATTTATTATATAATTAAAAAATAATACACGAAAAGAAAGTTTCTATTTCAAAATGCGGAGAGGGAAATTTAATTATCTAGAGATAAGAATATATAAGAAGTTAATGATCAGGATCAGAGTGCGTATGATGAGCCTTGAGGACAGTTCAAGCTTTTGAACGCCAATATTCGTAACATTTCTTTCTCGCTGCTCCGTCCGTTTAAAATTAAATCATGTAATTTGACTTTTACACAAATTTAAGAAAGAAAAAAAAAAGTTTTTTAAATAAGTGGTCCTAAAAATTTAAGGGGTAAAAATGTTAGGAAGCTATAATATTTGTGTGACTATAAAAATTTCTCATTAAGGGTAAAATGAATAAAATAAAAAGTTTAAAGTTAAAATATTTTTAAATATAAAAGTGTGTCATTCTTTTTTGAAAGAACTAATAATGAAAGCGTGTCATTTAAATTGAAACACAGGGAATAATATCATTTGTTAATTGTACCATACGCTACTGATTGCAAGTCGCAACAGATGATTGATGATCTAATTGTTTTTCGGATTTGGTTACTCATAATTACCTTGAGTTGTGTCAACTTTGAAGGAAAACTGAAGAAAACAAGAAGTAACTTTTCTTAAATATAAAGTATATAATTTATTTTCGAACATACTAATAAGTAACCACTTGCCAACTGTATATATAATTTTGTTATCATATTTCCACAAGCACGTTAGCCATCAACGCTCTCTTTAAATTTCTCTTTTTTCTTTGTTAAAATTTTAATAGTTGTTTACTCTAAATTCGGGTAACAATTAAATTTATACGTAGTTTTAAAGATAAGTGACCCAATTTGATATAAATGATGAATAATATAACGAAAATTGAAATTAAGGGATAAATAGAGAAGAAACGCAAACCACCCGAGTTAGACACTCTTGGCCATTGACTGATCATTCTTGGGCAGAAACTGACTATAATAGGAATTGAAACAATAAAACGATTTAAGAGAGCAATATATCACTGTTTTTTCCTTTCTATTGATGATTCGTGTAAAAAAGATCTCCCTTAAGATGGTTCAACTCTCCCTTTATATAGTGGGGAGGTCATACATCTAGTAAATTGCTATACTAGGTAAAAATCTCCGCACAAGGTAAAAATTTCCTGATTTGCTAATTAAACGGTTCTATTGATTAGTGCCGCGTGATGTTCATCCCATCACGGATTTTCCGGTTCTCCGTCATTTAGGTTTAATGATATTCCCTTGGACATTTTCGGAGTCAGGCTCGATCTAGAATCACGGGCTCGGTATTCTCGAGGTTGGACATTCTGGCTTCGTATTCCGATTCGATGAAGTTCAGGTTTGATTTTCGACTCTACGCATTTCGAGCCCGATCTATCGAGCAATAGTTGAACTCGATACTAACCGTATAGAGTCGAGCCCGATTTTGACCACATATAGATGGGCCTGACTTTGACCGTATACAGATAGTCCCCTCGTTTTTTGGAGAGTAACGACGAGAAACGATATGAGCCGCAAATTCTCATTCTAATAAGTGACGGTGAACATATGACGCACGTGACACGGAAATCGAAAACGTCCCATCAGAAAGGCCAAATTCTCATTCTGATAAGTGACAAGTGAACTTATGACGCACGCAATACGAAAATCGAAAACGTCCCATTAGAAAAACCTTTTATAGTATCAAGTATGTGTCAGTCGGCGTTCTGCTTCTTTGGGATACGAACTGCCGTTTTGAGAGGCTATAAATACCCTTTTTCACCCTTTATATTCAGATGTTTGTGCTTTTTTATAAAATTACATCGCTCTCATCTTCAGGACTTCTAGCTTTTTGAAAATACCTCGCAAGCTATCTTCATACTATATTTCCCTTGTATCTGTATCTTTTAATTTCTTCATCTGCTCAAAACAATGGCGAAGACTTCAAAATCTGTTCCTCAAAGACAAACTCCCTCCCCTTCTCAACCTGTTGATGACGTTTCACCTGTCGTAATTGAGGAGCCCACAGTGGAACCCCCTCTGAAGGCGTTTGTACTAACTGGGTGTTCGACCGGGGCCGATTTCAAGCTCGATAAAGCTTCCTCGATATCGGGCCGATGCGAGCCGGTCACGAGATATATCTGTTCAATCACCGACAAAGTTCTCAATAAAGTAAAGGAAGACTGTAACTGGGTTGGTAAGTGTGTGGTGGTTCCTGCGCCTGGAGAGGCGATCACTATCCACGTGGAGGGTTTTTGAGCGTTTACACTTATCCCTTCACGTTGGATCCTTTGGACCCGGTCATTATTGCTTTTTGCAAAAGGTACAAAATGACCTTGGGCCAAATTCATCCTTCTTTATGGAGGATAGTCATTCTCCTCCGTTTTTTTGCAAGCAAGATCGAGGGTATCCTTTCACCGTCGATCATCTCACGAGGCTGTACAGCCCCCGACTCTACCGAGGGGGTTGATAAAACTTGCTCGTCGGGCAAGCAAAGCCTCGTTCTAAAGTATTGATGAGGAAAGGGATCGGGGTTAGTTGGGTCGATTTGTTCGAGTCAAAACATCGGACCTAATCCCGTCCGAGGATATGCTATTTCCTGAGAAATGAAATATGAAGCGTAAGTGCGGCTCTACTTATCAATTTGTTTACTGTTCTCCCTTTCGACCATCTTCTTATCAATTTTATATGGCGCAGCTATATCCCGGATGCCGGCTACAATTCCTCATCTTAAAGAGAGGGTCAAGGGGATCGTATCCCAAAGATCATATTCCGAGCGCGCATGGCGTGAGCTTTTGAAAGGCTGGTGGGAGGCCCGACTTCATGGTGAGATAAATTACACTCGAGCTTAATTCCCTATGCTCTCGATTTCTAACTTGTTTTACCTCTCTTTTGTAGGTCTATCAAAGGATGTCGAGATGAGACCAGCGCCCACAGGCGATGATGTTCCCATCGAGCCCCCTGCTTTGAAGCAGTATAAAGGGAAGAAAAGAAAGGAGGCCCCAACTTCCTCAAACCTCGGAAAGAAGAGACCGAGGAAAAGTTTGGCTCGCAAGCCCAAGGGCAATGTTAGTGATCGAGTGTTACCTTCGAACTCGCTACATCGATTGAGGGACGAGTTCGAGGAGGAAGAAGAGGATTTCGACCTTGTGGCTAGTGAGCCGCCACAACCTGAAGGGCGAGGGGTCTCCGAACCAGGGGCTTGTGAAACGGACCTTCGTCAGGTCGGGGGCCCCGAGGTGGAAGCAAGAACTGGGGCCTCCCCTGATACGAGGAGAGCACCGCTGGGAGTCTTAGGTCCAATTGAGATGGTTGATTCGCCCTCTTTCTTGGAATCAACGTTCAATGAGGCCCAAATGGCAAAAGAACGTTCCTCGGGCGGAGATCATAGATCGAAAGGCACTTTTTTCAGTTTTTTCGATGGTTTGGATTCGGCATCCGCGGAAGACTTTCTTGTGCTCGGTAATTTAGAGGTACCGAAGAAAAGCTCATCCACCAATACAAGCGGGATTTCCTTGAGTCCAAAATTGATCGATTGATTTCTGCGCTGAGCGCTTACCCTGACCGAAAATGGTCCATCTCTTTCACCATTCCCAAGGATGCCAGGGTTCTTTCCGCTCCTGTCGGAGTGTCCAGTTATCTTTGGTGCTTGGTGACTGAGGAGGATCTGGCAAAAATGAACGAGGTGGATGCGTCTTTCCTGTTCAATGAAGCTCAACGGGTGTTGAATCGGGTAATTTCTGATATGCTCTATTTGATGTCCTTTGTTTTGTACTTTAAAATTTTAACTCACTATAACATCCTCCTTTATGCTTGCAGGCCTCGGTACTTCATCATGAAGCCTTTCTCCGATTTTGGGAAGAGTCGAGACACTATGAACGGCTCGAAGGGGAGATGATGAATCTTCGTGCTGAACTGGAGCTTGCCCGGAAGGATAATGCTGGCTTGGTCGAGCAAATAGAGCAAAAGCTTGATCTGATTAACCAACTTCGATCTGAGATAAGCGTGGCTAGAGCTGAGGCCGATGAGTGGAGGAGCAAGATAGATCGACTGGCCTCGGAAAAAGAGACCTTTCAGGCATAGTTAGCTTCAGCAGAAGCTCAGCTTAGAGAGGCAAAAGAGAAAATCGAGGCTCTAACCAGGAACACCGACGAGCTCCAATCTCGGATCAGCATGGTTATCTCAGATCGAGATAATATGGCTAACGAGCAAAAAACGGCCAAGTCGTAAGTTGCCATGGTCAAAGTCGAGGCTGATGAGCTGGTGGCCCAATATAAGGCTGATGCTAAAGCCGCTCAAGATCCATCAAGGAATATGGTTGACCATATGAACTGACAATCTCGCAGGCTTGTCCTTGAAGAGATTCATGCTCGAGACTTTGATGTATCGGTGAAGATCAAAGATGCCAGGATAGCTGAGGTCGAGGCCAGAAAATTAGCCTTCACGGAGGAGGATGATTCCGAGGATTCAGGCGGATCTGAAGAATGTGGCGCCTATTTCCTTTCTTTTCTCATGTTTGATATTGTGTATCGAGGTTACTCGATTTTGTAGAAAGGATTTTCGATGTGTATATATATATATATATATATATATATATATATATATATATATATATATATATATATATATATATATATA
>MCJB01023324.1:51320-97875 GCA_002018475.1 Nicotiana obtusifolia | reverse complement strand
TATATATATATAAGGCTTTTTTTCAACTTCCGAAATACCTTAGCCTTCAAGTACTATTAATTTGGTATGACTTTAACCTTTAGAGTCCGGGGTTTGCCTTAATAGGTCTCATCCCCCCTCGAGTTCCATTAACTTGAAACGGCCTTAGCCTTTAAAGTTGGGGGTTTGCCTTAATAGGTCTCATCCCCCCTCGAGTTCCGTTAACTCGAAACGGCCTTAGCCTTTAAAGTTCGGGGTTTGCCTTAATAGGTCTTATCCCCCCTCGAGTTCCGTTAACTCAAAACGGCCTTAGCCTTTAAAGTTCGGGATTTGCCTTAATAGGTCTTATCCCCCCTCGAGTTCTGTTAACTCGAAACGGCCTTAGCCTTCTAAGTTGGAGGTTTGCCTTAATAGGTCTTATCCCTCCTCGAGTTCTGTTAACTCGAAACGGCCTTAGAATTTAAAGTTCGGGGTTTGCCTTAATAGGTCTTATCCCTCCTCGAGTTCCGTTAACTCGAAACGGCCTTAGAATTTAAAGTTCGGGGTTTGCCTTAATAGGTCTTATCCCCCCTCGAGTTCTGTTAACTCGAAACGGCCTTAGCTTTTAAAGTTCAGGGTTTGCCTTAATAGGTCTTATCCCCCCTCGAGTTCTGTTAACTCGAAACGGCCTTAGCCTTCAAAGTTCGGGGTTTGCCCCCCTCCAGTTCTGTTAACTCGATACGGCCTTAGCCTTCTAAGTTGGAGGTTTGCCTTAATAGGTCTTATTCCCCCTCGAGTTCTATTAACTCGAAATAACCTTAGCATTTAAAGTTCGGGGTTTGCCTTAATAGGTCTTATCCCCCCTCGAGTTCTGTTAACTCGAAACGGCCTTAGCCTTTAAAGTTCGGGGTTTTCCTTAATATGTCTTATCCCCCCCTCGAGTTCTGTTAACCGAAACGGCCTTAGCCTTTAAAGTTCGGGATTTTCCTTAATAGGTCTTATGGCCCCCTCGAGTAAGTTTGTTCTTCGGACGAGTCCCCGAGTGAGAGAATGGTTATCCTAACCAAAAGTTAAAGCGGCCTTTGGGCTCGTTTAATCGGAGGTAGGATGTTTGTATACAAGAGACTTTTCTTTGTTGTCGTTCATGTATGTGTACAATTTGTGTTAGGGTTCGATCAATCTATTTGGGCACGGTTCATTTGACCGTTTGACCCTTACATTGAATCCTATTGACCTTCGACCCTTCAATCCTAGAAATATCTTCCCAAGCTAAAGTGGTCCCCCAGTATTCGAGGTCGATTGATGATTGGCTTCGAATACTGTCGTCACCGAGTTGTTATTGGCCTTCGAGTCTAAGTTAGCATGATTTACTAGTTGCCTCATTAAAAATCTTCCCGTAAAACCCATTTTGGGACAAAACCGGTTCAAGGGAAAAAGAGTACAACACGTGCTTTCAGACTTAATATCTCATATCCCCCGATTCAAGGTACCTCTTTTGATACCTGCAAATGTTAGTTCGATGATGCAAATAAAAATAAAGAACAGGGTCGTACCTTAGCAGTAGTACCATTTCAAGTGATTTATGTTCCAGTTGTTTGGTAGTTGTTTACCATCCACTGTTTTGAGCTTGTATGATCCCTTTCTGGTGATTTTAATGATACAGTAAGGTCCTTCCTAGTTTGGTCCTAGCTTCCCTTCATTCAGGTTCCGCGTGTTTGGTGTAACCTTCCTTAGTACTAAGTCTCTGACATTAAAATATCGAAGGTTGGTCCTTCTGTTGTAAAACCTTCGATCCTTTGCTTTTGAGCAGCTAGTTGAACGAGGGCAGCTTCACGTCTTTCATCCAGCAGTTCCAAGTTCGTATTCATGGCTTCGTAGTTCGATTCCTCTGTCGCATACCGGAACCTGACACTTGGCTCCCCGACCTCGACCGGTATCAAAGCTTCGGCACCGTAAACCAGAGAAAAAGGGGTGGCTCTAGTGCTGGATTTCTCGGTCGTACGATATGCCCATAGGACTTCGGGTAATATTTCCTTCCATCTCCCTTTTGCATCGGTTAATCTCTTTTTGAGATATCGAAGTATTGTTTGTTGTTAGATTCGACTTGTCCGTTCCCGCTGGGGTGGTAGGGCGTCGATAAGATCCTTTTGATCTTGTGATCTTCGAGGAATTTTGTCACTTTGCTGTAGATGAATTGCTTCCCGTTGTCGCATACGATCTCGGCTGGCATTCCAAATCCGCATATGATGCGATCCCAAATGAATTTGATCACTTCTTTTTGCCTAACCTTCTTGTACGCCTGCGCTTCCACCTATTTAGAAAAATAATCAGTCATAAATAGTATAAATTGAGACTTACATGGTGTGTACGGAAGAGGGCCAATGATGTTCATCCCCCATTTCATGAACGGCCACGGTGATAGGATTGAGTAGAGTGTCTCCTCGGGTTGATGGATCATCGGGGCGTGCCTTTGGCATTCGTTACATTTTCGAACGAACTCCCTCGCGCCCTTTTCCATGTCGACCCAATAGTAATCGACCCTGATTATTTTTCGAATTAGCGGCTCGATGCCAGAATGGTTCCCGCAAGTACCTTCATGGATTTCCCTTAAAATGTACTCAGTATCGCCCAGTCCCAGACATATCGCGAAAGGGCCGTCAAATGTTCTTTTGAATAAGGTTCCGTCATCGGACAAGCTGAACCTGGCCACCTTTGTACGCAGGGCCCTCAACTCTTTTGGATCCGAGGGGAGTTTCCGGAACTGAGATATTCTACGTACTTGTTTCTCCAATCCCAAGTTAGACTTGTGGAATTGATCTCAGCATGGCCTTCTTCTACTACCGACCTCATGAGCTGTATGACCTTTCTAGAATTGACCTCGTTATCTTCGATCGATGATCCCAAGCTGGCGAGGGCGTCGGCATCGCTGTTTTAATCCCAAGGTATATGTTGTAAGGTCCATTCTTTGAACTGATGCAAAGTTACTTGCAGTTTGTCTAAGTATCTTTGTATTCGCCCTTCTCTGACTTCGAACGTTCCATTGACTTGATTTACAACAAGAAGGGAGTCGCACTTGGCTTCGATCACTTCTGCTCCCAGGCTTTTGGCTATTTCTAGGCCTGCAATCATGGCCTCATATTCTGCCTCGTTGTTAGTTAGCTTCACAGCCTTAATGGATTGTCGAATTGTGTTACCAGTTGGTGGCTTCAACATGATGCTAAGTCCGGATCACTTCGCATTTGAAGCACCATCTGTGAAAAGGGTCTATATTACTGAAGGAGTCCCCGAGCCAGCTAACAACTCTCTTTCGACCTCGGGTATTAGGGATGGTGTAAAATCGGCCACAAAGTCTGCCAACACCTGAGATTTGATGGCGGTTCGAGGTCGATATTCAATATCGTACCCACTTATTTCTATGACCCATTTGGCCAATCGACCGGAGAGCTCGGGCTTATGCATCATGTTTCTTAATGCGTAAGTTGTTACGACGCATATGGGATGATATTGGAAATACGGTTTTAGTTTCCTAGAAGCGCTTAGTAAAGCAAGCTCCAGTTTTTCCAAGTGAAGATACCTAGTCTCGGATTCGCCTAAGGTTCTGCTGACATAATAAATCGGAAATTGTGTACCTTGTTCTTCTTAGACTAAGACTCCGCTTACCGCTATCTCCGAGACTGCCCGGTAAAGTTATAGTTGTTCGTCCATCTTCGGTGTATGAAGCAACGGCAGGCTCGATAAATATCTTTTTAGCTCTTCCAAAGCATGTTGGTATTCCGGAGTCCATGAAAAGTTGTTCTTCTCTTTCAATAGAGCGAAGATTTGGTAGCTTTATCGCACGACCTCGAAATGAATCACCCTAAAGCGGCTATCCGCCCAGTCAGCTTTTGTACGGCTTTCACATTATCTACACTGTGATGTCCTCGATAGCCTTGATCTTTTCGAGGTTGATCTCGATTCCACGATTCGAGACCATGAATCCGAGGAATTTACCTGAACCTACACCAAACGCGCACTTTTCCGGGTTCAACTCCATGTTGTATTGCTTCAACACACTAAATGTTTCCTGCAAATGGTTTATATGGTCCTCTGCTCGCAGGGACTTAACTAACATGTCGTCAATATAAACCTCCATTGTCTTTCCTAGTTATTTTTCGAACATTCGGTTTACTAAGCGTTGGTATGTGGCTCCAACAATTTTTAACCCAAATGGCATTACATTGTAACAGTATGTGCCATATTTAGGGATGAAGGAAGTTTCTTCCTGATCACCTGGGTCCATCTGTATTTGGTTGTAGCCGGAGTATGCATCGAGAAAACGAAGGGTCTCATGGCCGGCGGTAGCATCGATCATGCGATCGATATTGGGTAAGGGAAAAGAGTCTTTTGGACATGCTTTATTCAAGTCTTTATAATCTACACATATTCTTAATTTATTCCCTTTTTTAGGGACTACTACTATGTTTTCCAACCAATCCGGGTATTTAACCTCCCGAATAGACCCTATCTTTAGAAGTTTAGTTACCTCATCCTTGATGAATGCATGTTTGATTTCGGACTGAGGCCTCCTTTTTTGTTTGACTAGATGGAACTTTGCATCCAGGCTCAGCTTGTGAGTGGTTATCTCCGACGGTATACCTGTTATATCGAGGTGGGACCAAGCGAAGCAGTCTTCGTTAGTTGTAAGGAACTGAATAAGTTTTGTCCTAAGCTCGGAGCTCAACGCCGAGCCCAGGTATACCTTTCGTTCGGGCAAGTCTTCTTGCAGTGTGACTTGTTCCAGTTCCTCGACAGTCGATTTGCTGGCATCGGAATCATCGGGGGTGATGAAAGATCTGGGAACTCCATAATCATCATCCTCGACATCTACTTGTTTATCCATGTTTGCCGAAGATGGTATCTGTGATTGCTATTTTGTCTTGCTCTCGATCCTTTGGTTAGGAACCGTTGGTGTTGCTGTCATTTCTTCCATTGCGAACATCTTTTTCGCAGCTGGTTGCTCCCCGTAAATCGTTTTCACTCCATCGGGCGTTGTAAACTTCAGTACCTGGTGTAATGTCGAAGGTACAACCCTCATGTCATGGATCCATGGCCTTTCGAATAGAGCAGTGTACCTCATGTCCCCTCCGATCACACATAACTTTGTTTCTCGAACGGTTCCAGCAGTATTTATCGGCAACATTATTTCGCCCTTGGTGGTTTCACATGCCATATTAAACCCGTTAAGTACTCGGACCGTAGGAACGATCCGGTCCGACAGGCCGAGTTGCTCCACGACCCATGATCGGATTATATTGGCAGAGCTACCTGGGTCGATTAACACACGTTTTACTCTAACTTGGTGTATAAGTACAGATATTACCAGTGCGTCATTGTGGGGTTGTACAATTCCTTCCGCATCCTTCTCGTTAAAATATAAAGTTCCCTCTGTCGCGTAATCCCGAGTGCGCTTTTCCCTGGTTATGGATATTTTGGTACATTTCAGCATCGGACCTTGAGGGGTATCTACTCCACCAATAATTATGTTGATTGTATCTTGAGGTTCTTCCTGGACTGTCTGTTTATTCATATTTCTGAAGTGATTGTTTGCTCGTTCGCTCAAGAATTCTCGAAGGTGTCCGTTATCGAGTAACCGGGCTACTTCTTTTCTCAGTTGTCAGCAGTCTTCTGTTTTATGACCGTGAGTGCCGTGATATTTGCATATCTGATTAGGATCCCTTTGGGTTGGATCGGATTGCAATGGCCGATGCTATTTGGTATCTTTGATGCGACAGATAGTAGATACGATAGTGGCAGCATCAACATTAAAATTGTACTCCGATAATCGAGGTGCTTCTTTATGCCCGATGGGCCTTTCAAAATTGCTTTTGGTCATGAGCCCCCGGCTGTTCTGACCCCGGTCATTTCTCCTTTCATGTCTTGGAGAGGTTTGCCCGGATACGCCAATTTTTCTGTCCCCGTGATACGGTCGATATCGCTCTCTATTCGATCTTGGTTCACAATAAACTTCCCTTCGGATTTTGTCATAAGTTCTAACGGGGTAAATGGACTCTGAAGGGGCTCCGAGCTGATCATCTTCAACTCTGATTTTTGACTGGTATCATTTATGTACATCAGCCCATGTGACGGCAGGGTATTCTATTAGGTTCTGTTTAAGTTGCTACGAAGCTGTTGAGCTTTGAACATTGAGCCCTTGAGTGAAAGCTTGAACAACCCAATTGTCTGTAACCGGTGGTAGATCCATCCGTTCCATTTGGAACCGGGATACGAACTCTCTAAGCATCTCGTTATCTTTCTTCCTGACTTTGAAAAGGTCCGATTTCCGCATTTCAACCTTGATGGCGCCTGCGTGTGCCTTTACAAAAGAATCTGCAAGCATAGCAAACGGGTCAATAGAATTAGGGGGTAAGTTGTGATACCATGTCATGGCTCCTTTGACAAGATTTCCCCAAATTTCTTCAACAGAACGGATTCGATCTCGTCATCCTCCAGGTCGTTCCCTTTGATAGCGCATGTATATGCGTTACATGCTCGTTTGGGTCGGTCGTTCCATTGTATTTGGGGATTTCTAGCATACGGAATTTCTTGGGTATCGGTTTCGGATCTGCACTCGGTGGAAAAGGTTTTTGTACGAACCTTTTGGAATCTAGGCCTTTTAATATCCGGGGTGCTCCTGGGATTTGATCCACCATGGAGTTGTACGTTTCAACCTTCTTGTTATTTGCCTCAATTTTTTTCTCCCCAGATTCTATTCGTTTCATTAGTTCTTCGAGCATCTTCATAATTTCAGAGTTCGCCCCCGATTCACCCTCATTCAACCCTCCTACAATCTGTCCATCTCTATGGGTAATTTCCCAGGAAGGGCCAGGCTCAATCCTGTTCGAGATTTGGCTTCGGTTTTGTAACTGAGCTATGGCGGCCTATTGGGCTTGCAACATTTTGAAGATCATCCGGAGGCTAATCCCGTCCCTTTTTGGGGATTTTGTGTCATCGATCGAGTTCCCCTATGAACGCTATTTGAGGGGCCGATAAGCTGATCTGCATCAACTGCCACTTGTGAATTAGCATCGATTGGAATTTTATCACCGGACACTATGTTATTATTTTCGCCTTGATGATCGAACTCGTTATCAACGTGCACAAGTGCCGATTTAGAGTTTGACATTTCCGTATTGCAACCTAGAATCAGAGACACTTCAAAGAGCAAGTGTAAAACAATGTGTGTGACAAGAAATTGTATCAAATATCCACTATTATCCTCAGCCCCACGGTGGGCGCTAAACTTTTTACCCTAAATTTTAGGTAACAATTGAATTTATACATGGTTTTAAGGATATGTGGCTTAATTGATACAAATGATGAATAATATAACGAATAAGGGATAAATAGAGAAGAAACACAAACCACCCGAGTTAGACACTCTTGGCCGTTGACTGATCCTTCTTGGGCAGAAACTGACTATTATAGGAATTAAAATAATAAAACGATTTAAGAGAGCAATATATCACTGTTTTTTCCTTTCTATTGATGATTCGGTGTAAAAAAGATCTCCTTTAAAATGGTTCAACTCTCCCTTTATATAGTGGGGAGGTCATACATCTGGTAAACTGCTATACAAGGTAAAAATCTCCGTACAAGGTAAAAATCCCCTGATTTGTTAATTAAACGCTTCTATTGATTAGTGCCGAGATTCCCGCCGTGATGTTCATCCCATCACGGATTTTCTGGTTCTCCGTCATTTAGGTTTAATGATCTTCCCTTGGACATTTTCGGAGTCAGGCTCGATCTAGGATCACGGGCTCGGTATTCTCGAGGTTGGACATTCTGGCTTCGTATTCCGATTCGATGAAGTTTAGGTCCGATCTTCGACCCTACGCATTTCGAGCCCGATCTATCGAGCAATAGTTGAACTCGATACTAACCATATAGAGTCGAGCTCGATTTTGATCACATATAGGTGAATCCGACTTCGACCGTATACACTAATGTGGTCAATACTGTTTTGTACGGGTGTATATGAATCTAGTTAGTTCGATTGTTATCAAAATTAAATAAAATTCATTAATATCGATTTGGATTGATTCGTTTTTATCGAATTTTTCGAATTTGGTTCGATCCTCATTTTCTACATTGATACATGCATGCTTCAAACCTTTTTGACACATATTTCTGATACATGGCTAAGCCTCCACTACACATCATTCGTATTGGTAATAAGTATATGAACAAAAACTTATTGATCAGACACGTGGAAAGCAGGGAAGGGATTCGTAATCAGCACGTGGAAGCACGAAAGGACTCCCTAGTCAACTCCGAGTTAACCAGTGTCATCTGGTCGAAGACCGTAGAGCTCTTAACTATTCGAGAAGTTAATTCCTGGTCTGTTCCATCTATATCGGATAACTCCATTCCATAGTGATCCATTTAGATGATCCAAACACATTCAGGTTGTTATTTTCACGACAACAGTAAATCTTGAGATATCTGAAAATTTGCATTAACACTTCCAATAGTGACGATTTTGTCCCCGTGACATATGGGATTCACCATAACGTGTGTAATGTATGAGAGGGGTATTAGGAGTCGGCTACAGTTAGACTATCCTGTAAATATCCCATCTCCCTGGTATTGTTGGGGACGTTCTCATACACTACCTAAAACTCTACAAATTCCTTGGTTCATTATTATCGCTCGTTTGCCATCAATCGCTCGAATTACTCAAGAATCACTTTTTCATTCTTTATTGCATTCATTTAATTATTTATTTTGTCATTACATTAGTTTTGTTATCGTTATAATACCAAAAGTTCAACTACCGTGGAATAATCATATTGCTTGGAGCCTAATCTTATAAATTTAATTACTTGACCTATTTATTAAATTTTAGGGTAAATAATTTAGTGCTGTAACGATTCGACTGATCGTCTTGAGCTTTATCATTTTGTTCGGCAGTTTGAGACCTTGAGTAGCTTCATATGATATATTATGACTGTCATGGGCGCTTTCCAGCCATGCCCCATGAACCCTTGGACGCGCCCAATGGCGTCCTAGCAAGCCTCCCAACGTCTAGCGCCATGGACGGCCCCGTGATCTTGGCTGCACCAAGTGACAAGCGCGCATGTGCCTCTGACGCCTCACCGATAGCCCTTGCCAGCGATCAGCCGCAGGCAGATGCCAACAGCGCCATGCGCAGACAATGCCGCGTGCAGATCGTGATGCCAAAGACAAGGTTGCTGACAACGGACATATTTCTACCTTGTAGAAAATTAAGTCCTTTTCATTGTAAATATAGAATAGTTTTATTTCATGTACTTCCATTATGTTCCTCTAGTCTAGTTAGGTCAAGTCTTGTAACTTGAGTTTAATTTTTTTAAGCATTATTAAGGGGGATCAAACAATCAAACTTTCTAACAAGCAAGCAATTCTTTGTACTGGTGTCTCTTCCCCTCGACACCGTGTTGCTTTTCTGTAATAGCTTTCATCACAATCAAGCTTTCTTTCATTCTCAATTCTCTTTTCTGTTCTCTCAATTGTTCTTGACATTGGTTTTTCCGTACGGCACTGACAATCTAGTCTAGCGTACGGAGGGGACCTCAATTGGCGTATAATAACTACACGGATATCGGTTGCTTAGCCTTACGTCGCCCTCCAATGAATCTCAGGAAGGCGCCGCGTAACAGTTGGTATCAGAGCTAGACTCGACATCGGACGAGGGAACACATTGCCATTACCACCATTTCTGACCATGGTGAATCATGGGGACTGCATTGCGGCCCTCGAAGAGACGGTTGACGTATTACGACACATCGTGTATACGGTGCCTGAACTAAGAACCAACCTAGTACAAAGGTTGGACGACCTGGACCGCAGAATGCTCTAGGCGAAGTTGACATAGAAAACATCAGTTGCGACTCTGAGGGAGACCAGCATCGGCAGCCACAAAGGCAGCCAAATTTTTTTAGTAAATTCGAGGGTCTCCAATAGGAGCGTGCCGAGGATTTAATCTACAGAGCACAAGAGGCAGACAGGGTGATTTCCATGCAACAAACTATAGACAAATTGACAGGCCAGCTCAATGTTGTCAATGCAGCGCTACAAGGCCTGCTTCGAGGAGGTGGAAATCAAATTGGGGGTGTTGTGAACCTCGCCCTCATGGCACAAAAATTGAAAATTCCTGAGCCAAAACCATACAGTGGAGCTCGGAATGCCAAAGAAGTGAAAAACTTCATCTTCGAGATTGAACAGTACTTCGATGCCGTTGGGGACCTAGAAGAAGCGAAGAAGGTAGCAACTGCTGCCGTGTATCTTTAGGGTGATGCTAAACTCTGGTGGCGGGTGAAGTACGAAGCCATCAGGGCTGGTGAAGATACACTCGAGACATGGGCAGAACTGAAGGCAGCCATGCACCTACAGTTCTTCCCCGAAAATGTTGAGTACAATGCAAGGAGAAAGCTTCGGGAGCTCCGCCTGACCAAATCAGTGCGGGATTACGTGTTGAGAATTCTTTGCGCTCATGCTGAACATACAAGACATGGGGGACAAAGACAAACCCTTCACATTCCTGAAAGGGTTGAAACCTTATATCCGTATGGATCTGCAAAGACAAAGGGTAGACACTTTACCCAAGGCGATCCAAGCAGCGGAGTGCCTTGGGGACTATCCAGTGGAAGCTCAGAATGATAGGCCTCAACAGCCTGTCCGAGGGGCATACAAAGGGGGCCAGTCTAGCATTGGTGGCCCTAGAAGAAGTGGAGGAGATCGGAGTACAACCAAATCTAAGGCTCCCTCTTCAGGCAGTACTAGTGCTGCATCTAACAACAACGATCCGGGAAGGAATCTCCCTTCAGGATGTCGCCATTGTGGCGGGCCACATTGGAATAATGAATGACCATATGCATAGATGAACGCCCATCAAGCTTTTAATGATGGGACAGATGACGACGCAGATGACGCTGACCAGACCGAACTCGTAGGTGCCTTCAATGCAACAGTTGGCTCTATTTCTTAAACCTTAGCGGGAACCAGTGATGGTATCCGTAAGAAGAAGGACCCATTCCCAATCACTAAGAAAGGGAAAAAGAAGGCGGATGAGAAGACTTCTCTTAAACAAGAGAGGACCTTAATGTCTGTCGAGATAAAGGTGAATGGCAAGCCCATTCGGGTGATGATAGATACGAGTGCTACCCACAACTACTTAGCCTCGACTCAGGTGGAGCGCCTTGGTCTATTTGTAATAAAGGGCAGAGGTCGTATCAAGGCTATCAACTCACCGTCTCAACCAGTGGGTGGAATAGCCAAGGAAGTACCAGTGAAGCTTGGCCCCTATGAAGGAAAATTCAACCTGCGCGTGGTGATCATAGATGACTTCGAGTTGATAGTTGGGTTGGAATTCCTGAGACAAACCAACACCATGCCCGTACCGTATGATAACATCCTACTGATGATTGGAGCAAATGGGGCAAAGCCCTGCATTATCCCGTGCATGCCCATAAAGATGGCCGCTGAGAAAATCTCGGCCTTGTAGTTGAAGAAGGGGGTTAAAAGAAATGAACGTACATTCCTGGCTACCCTATGTATTGAAGATATAGAACGCTCTTGGGGTCCTATTCCTACACCCGTGAAGGAGCTGCTACTAGAGTATGAAGACGTCATGCAACAGGATATGCCAAAGTGACTCCCGCCTAGGCGCAGTGTGTACCATGAAATTGAGTTGGTGCTGGGTGCAAAGCCACTCGCCCAGGCGCCTTATAGAATGTCACAACTCGAACTCACCGAGCTTCGAAAACAATTGACGAAAATGCTAGACACAGGGATCATCGTGCCCTCTAAATCCCCGTACGGGTCCCCTGTGCTATTCCAAAAGAAACATGATGGCAGCCTATGACTCTTTGTGGATAATCGGGCTCTAAACAAATCACTGTGAAGAACAAGTACCCTAATCCGCTAAGGATAGACTTGTTCGATAGGCTGGGTGGTGCGACGGTGTTCACCAAAATAGACTTGAAGATAGGTTATTGGAAAGTTCGGATTGCAGAGAGTGATGAACACAAGACGACATGTGTGACCAGATATGGGTCGTACGACTTCCTGGTTATGCGATTTGGCTTGACTAATGCTCCAGCCACATTTTGCACCCTGATGAACCAAGTCTTCTGAGAGTACATTGACGAATTTCTGATGGTCTACTTGGATGACATTGTGGTATATAGCCAAACACTGGAAGAACACCTGGAGCACTTGTGGAAGGTGCTAGGCCGATTTCGGGAGCAGAATTATATGCAAAGGTATCATAGTGCTCCTTTGCTCAAAACAAATTGACTTCCTCGGACATGCCATCGAGGAAGGGTGGATCAAGATGGGTCAGCAGAAGATTCAGGCTATCACAGATTGGTCTCCGCCGAAGGATATCCACGCCTTGATTGCGTTCCTTGTCCTATGCAACTTCTACTGGCGATTTGTGAAAAATTACTCCCTCATCGCAGTGCCATTGATAGAACTCCTAAAAAAGGTCACACCTTGGGATTGGGGACCTAGGCGAGAGAAGGCCTTCAACGCACTGAATGCGGCTATGTCTAGTAGCCTCGTCTTGGCCCTTCCTGATTTGGCCAAGCCATGTCGAGGTACAAACGGATGCCTTCGACTATGCCCTTGGCGGAGTCTTGCTACAAAAAGGGCATCCGGTAGCGTACGAGAGTCAGAAGCTGAAGGATGTAGAGGGGCGCTATGCCACCCACGAAAAAGAATTATTGGTTGTCATCCATTGCTTACTCCTTTGGAGGCACTATTTGCTGGGAGCCCCATTCTTGGTCAAGACAGACAACACGGCGGTTAGCCATTTCATGACCCAGCCAAAGTTAAATGGCCGCCAGGCCCGGTGGCAGGAACTCTTAGCAGAATTTCACTTCAATCTAGAGTACCGAAGTGGGAAGACTAACCAGGTTGATAATGCGCTCAGTCAGAGGGCTGACTTAGCATCAGTGTACCTACTCACCACCCTAAGGGGGAGCAAAGTAGCCACCACCATAAAAGACCAGATACATGATCTACTCATCAAGGATCCTGCTGCACAGTATTTGGTTGATCTGGTAGGATAAGGCAAGACTCGACAGTTCAACATGGAAGATGTGTTCCTGAAAATGAAAGCGAACCGACTTTATGTTCCTAAAGGAGGAGATCTATGAAGGACTCTTCTGACGAATGCCATGATACTTTGTGGGCCGGCCATCACGGTGAAGAACACATTATAGCATTACTTCGCCGCGTATATTATTGGCCTTATATGGCTGATGATGTCACTCAGTATGTGATGACTTGTCTAGTATGCCAGAAGGACAAGTCGGACTGCTTGACACAAGCGGGACTCTTAAAACCACTACCTGTCCCAAAAAGACCTTGGGAAAGCGTTTCTCTGGATTTCATCACCTAGTTGCCCAAGGTCGGAGTCTCACAACTATCTTGGTTGTGGTGGATCGGTTTTCCAAGTATGCTACATTTATAGCAGCCCCACAATATATATCAGCAGAAGATACAACTCGACATGTTGTCAAATATTGGGGCCTGCCTAAAGACATCATTAGTGACCGCGACTCATGCTTTACTAGCAAATTTTGGACCCAAATCTTTAAGTTCCTCGAGTCAAAGTTGAGTCACTACTCAATTTTTTGCAATCTGATGGCCAGACGGAGCGGTTTAATGGCATGCTGGAAGAATATCTCTGCCACTTTGTAACCGGATTGCAGAAGAATTGGATGAAGCTTCTGGATGCTGCTCAACTGTGTTTCAATTCACAAAAGAGCTCTAAGACAAATAAAATCTCTTTTGAAGTTATCGGACATCAACCGTTACTCCCACACACCGTGAATGCACCAAACATGTCAAAATCTCCTCGAGCTGCTAGCCTATAAAATAATGGAAGCGAAATTTGGAGATAGTGCAGAGCTATCTTGTCAAAGCCCAAAAGCGGATGAAGATGCATGCTGATCAAAACCATCGCTTTGCTGAATACCAAGTAGGAGACAAAGTGATGGTTAAAATCCCAAAGCGGTACTTGTTTGCAGGAGTCCATGACCCGCGCTTATTGCAAAAATACATTGGACCATTGTCCAATGAAAAGCTCTTTAGTTAAGATGCATACTTGATGGATACCCCAACTTGGTGAAAAATCCATCCCGTCTTCCATGTCCGTCTTCTGAAACCTTTTGGGGAAGACATGGAGGACCCTTCACGAGCCAACTCATAATACCCAGTATTTAAGGCCCCAATTCAATCGGGAAAAGGTGTGCTGAAGCTATTCTTGATGATCGAGTGATTCACGCCTCAAGGATAGATCACCAAGAAATCTTGGTGAAATGGCAGGGTTGTGATGCAGAGGAGAATAAATGGGAGAGGGGAAAAAACCTCAAAGCCTACAAGAGCCTAATTGATGATTATCTTGCAAGTAAGGCACCGAGAGCATCGCCAACTCAGGTAGGGGAGAATGTCATGGGCGGGTTTCCAGCCATGCCCCATGACCCCTTGGACGCGCCCCATGGCGTCCTAGCAAGCCTCCCAACGCCTAGCGCCATGGACGACCCCGTGGTCTTGGCTGCTCCAAGTGATGCGCGTATGTGCCTCTGTCGCCCCTCCGATAGCCCTGGCCAGCGCCTAGCCGCAGGCAGATACCAACAGCGCCGCGCGTGCAGACAGTGCCACTCGCGCTGACCGTGATACCAAAGACAAGGTTGCTGTCAACGGACCTGTTTCTACCTTGTAGAAAACTAATTCCTTTTTAATGTAAATATAGAGTATTTCTATTTCATGTACTTCCATTATGTTAGTCTAGTTAGGTCAAGTCCTATAACTTGGGTTTATTTTTTTAAGCATTATTAGGGTGGGATCAAGCAATCAAACTTTTTAGCAAGCAAGCAATTCTCTATTTTGGTGTCTCTCCTCTCCCACACCATGTTGCTTTTCTGTAATAGCTTTCATTAATGCAATCAAGCTTTCTTTCATTCTCAATTCTCTTTTCTGTTATGTCAATTATTCCTGAAATTGATTTTCGCCTACGGCACTGACAATCTAGTCTAGCGTACGGAGGGGACCTCAGTTGGCGAATAGTAACTACACGGGCATAAGTTGCTTAGCGTTACGTCGCCCTTCCAAGGAATCTCAAAAAGGCGCGGCATAACATAAGTTGCGTATATGGTTGACTTTGATGTTCGCAGGGTTCAGAATTGATTTGATAGAATGATTCTTAATTTGGAAGATTCAAGTTGGAAGAGTTCACCAAGGTTTGACTTTTAAATAAATGATCTCGAAATCTAAATTTGATCATTTCAATAGGTTTTTATGGTAGTTTTGGACTTATGTGTATGCTCGTATTTTAATTTGGATGTTCCTAGAAGATTTTGGCTCTATTTATCGAATGTTTGCAATTTAAAGGTTTAAAAGTTTATAAATTTGATTAGGAGTTGACTTTGATGTATCGGGGTCAAATGTTGTTTCGGAATTTAGAATAGGTTTGTTTTATCATTTGGACCTTGTGTGCAAAGTTTGGTGGGATTTCCAGATTGGTTAGGGTCAAGTATGAGCAGGGGAGAGTGGATGGTTAGCTTCGAAGATGGCTATGCCTGCGTGGAAGTAGGGGCATATTGTTATGGACTTTGTGGTAGGGTAGGCACAGGATTTGAGGAAGGTTGGTGAATCATGGGTCTTTGTGGACAAATGACTAAGACTGTGATTTTATTTTGGTGATGACTACCTACATTTTGGAGGGTGTTAGCTTGAGCTACAAAGGGTATGTGAATGCTTGATTATCATCTTGGTGTATAATAAGGTCTTGAGTTTTGGATGTGCTGATGGATCTTTCGGTTGTTTATTGATGGAATAAAATAGATTCTTGCAGCATGTATACGAGTGTAGACTCTGGATAATCGATGGATTACATAATGTGGTGGTCATCGCAGGGTCTTGGAAATAATTGAGGTTACACATGCGGGCTATCTCGAGAAGATTTGAGGTGGTACGATTTCTTACGAGATAGTATGAAGTATTTTACCTTCTATCAAATGGGATGTCTGTACTAGGATTTGAGTCTAGATAGCTTGAGGTAGATGGCACGACTATCACGAGGTTGAGTATGCATTTAGGCTGATAATTTAGGATGTGTTATCGATAGTGCAACATGAGCTTACGGGAAAGTCAACTGAGTAACAGTGTGAGGTCATGGTAATTAATGAAGAACAATCATTGTCAGTTCTTAGGCTATGTGATTGCAGCTTGAGGCCAGGAGGGGGGGGGGGGCTATCATCCACGTTTGGATCACATGGTCATATATGGTTGTATTCTTGAACTTCAAGGCGCTTGTGGATATAGTGTGCAAGAGAAAGGGATTCACTCAGTTGTTTCTTAGGAGTATTCATGTGCTTATAGAGCACTAGTCGTCGGCATGTTTGGCTATACATTCGGGACTATTACTTAGTGGGTGACTCTCGAGGGTAGTTCTTGTGAGTTCAAAATTTATGACGTGGTACCTAAGGATTTTCGGATTCATCGTGTGGCTGAGGAGTTGAGAGTGACGTCAGATTGTGGGAGAGACTTGGAGCACTTTTGTATTATTATCGGTTCTGAGAGGTAGTTTTTGATGGAAGAAACAACTTCAAGTTCATAGAAGATCTCTTCAGAGCAGGTATTTCGATTTGTGGTACTATTGGGCGTATAAGAGGGGATAAAGTGGCTTACAAATCTGAGGACGACAAGATTTCATGTTGGGATCACTTAGGATGAGTTTTGTATTGAGGCCCATAGTGTGTTGGAAAGAGTAGTGTTGCCATAGAGGCGGGTCATGAGTAATCTGAATAAGTTGGGTTTGTTTAGCAGTGACTCGGTTCGGCATGGTTATAGTTAGTTCCTTTAGTATAATAGGGCTTTGCAGATGTTTGTGGCAACTTTCGAGCTGGACAATCTGTGAGACTTGGTTGATTTAGAGAGATTAAGTTCTGATGGCTTGGTTATGTGCGAATGGAGAACAAAGAGTTTGTGATGATTTTGACAACGACTGGAGGTTGATGTGTTCTACGGATATGGGGAGTTTGTTGCGTGTTGTGATTTTTCCCGTGAACTGAGTTACGTGGAAGATTTCAGATCGATAGACTGTGTATACTATTCGTGATTCAGGATTGATAATGGGGTTCTTGTATTTTCGTGTTGAGGCATGATAGATGGACAAGGTTGCAGTTCAATTTGAAAAAATGTCATGAGTTCTAGGCAGCATGGAGGATTTCATATGTTTAAGAGGATACTAGCACTATTTTGTATCGCCGGAGGAGAGTATTTTTCGTAGAAGACGCATTGTAGATTAAATTGAGGCTTGACTAGTACTACAAAGATCGTGTGGTTGGTGACTGTGGATGTTCATATTTCTGCTACTTGGTGCTAAATATTATGGGAGTATTTTCTTATGAGGCGATTGTGTATGCGTGATGTATCAGTCATTTAAGTGGGAGGGTAAAGATCAAGTATGTAGATATTGTATTCTTGAGGTTTAGTGATTTGATCTTTGTGGAGGCAGATTGTTTCGTTGGTGGTGGAATGTGAAACTATGTTATGGGCTAGACAACTGATTGTTGGTGTCATTGATGAGGTCATTGTGGATTTGGGATGATCTGAATCGGTTTGGATGCTTATTGTTAGGCTTAATGAGGATGAGTATTCTATACTCGATTGGATTTCCTTACCCGGTGCAGCTTTTGTTTCTGTGAATGTGTCATCGGGCCGAATGGATGTTATTCTTTCCCTGATCAATTTTGTGTGTTACTCCCGTATGCTATGGTGGATTGCGAGGCTACATAATTATTCACGCACATGTTGTGGTCATGTTTAGGCCTTGTGTTGTTATATGAGCAAGATAGTTCTTGAGATGTTGATCTAGTTATTACACCGGAGTTGTGCTTGTCTTTTCGTAGCGCTTTATGCCATCCATCTTACTGTAGATATGTTTATGCGCTGTATGTGCTTGTGGTTGATACACATGTATTTGGTGAGCATGAGGATTTTGACTCAATGAGTATTCCCGTATGGAGCAGTATGATGATCGGATCAGGTTGCACGACACATTGATATTATGTTTGGATATGGTTTCTGGTGCTTATTCTGTGTGTTTTGTTTATACCTTGAAAAATGGATTCATAGCATTGTGCATTTGCGATTGTATCTATCGGGCTTGTTGGACAATTCTCTCATTTGGTTGTCTTTTCGTTATTGGCTATATTTGAGTTGATGCTTGTTTGGTTCACGGATTGAATCGCATGCTATTCTAGATGTCATTTGGTATGGCCTATCGGTTGGGCTGTTTGTACTACTTGAGACAAGGTTATTAGGTATGGAATTTTCTTCGAGGCAGAATGTCACGACCCGAAATGCGAATTGCGGGGCCGTGATGGTGCCTAACCTCCACTTGCTAGGCAAGCCAATTGTTACAACCCATATTTGTACACGTTAGATTACGCCATAAGATAGTCTACATAGGTCCGAGAAGAAATTACCTTTGAGATAATAAGAATTTAGTCCTATTGGTCTTAAATGATACAAGGGTGTGTAAGGGTGGTTAACAAGTATTAGAAGATAAAGGAGTTAAGGATATTGTAACTCGTACTTTTGGGAAAATCGGGAGGTGATTAACATTACCAAGAGGTCATGTTTTAAGCTATTTGAATCATATAATATCCGTTTCATAAGTCTTGAAGTCAAACGAGTTATGAAACAAAAGTCGATAAAAGTTGTCGCAACTTAGGTCACAATTTTACTTAAACATTAGGTCAAATGTTTCTGAGCTTTTCTCCCAATTTACAAGGAATTACGGGGTGATCTACCTACCAAATTAAAGGTCTATGAGTCTAGTTTCCAACTCATCAAACCGTTTGTCAATACGATCTCGGAATATAGAGATAATTGTATTTCTGCAGACCCGCGCAGATTGGTAGGTGACAAGTAGGTGCATCACCTACTTGTCAAAATTAGGGGGAAAAATTAAAAGCCCCAAAGTTGGACAAGAGGGGACTTTTAAGGGCTTTTAAACTCAGTTATTTAACCCTTATTTCAGACCTTCAAAACCAAAATTGAACCCCTGCAACCCCTCCCCAAAAATCCCACACAAACCCTAATCGATTTTCCCTCTCTTTCAAGTTCTAATTGGGGGTGAAACTTAGAGTTTGAAGAACCAAAGAAAGGGCTGAGTTATCCAACAAGTAAGGTAAGTTTACTGCTCTCTTCATACATTTTTTTCTCCTTTAAATTCTTGGTAATTCATTCTATACATGTAAGAACCTACGGGACGGTGATCGAAAGCCGTGAGTTCGAGTTATTCACTTGTAGCGGACTGTTTTGTGTTGCTGTTGGGCTGCGTGTTTTACTACTATTTTGTGGAGTTTTGGAGGAGGAAGGGTGTGGAGAAACACCATATAGATTTAGTATTGTGGGCTGATAGTTGTTCGTAATATTTCGGGGTCGTTTGACACGACTATGGTGGCCATCGTATGTATGAAGTGATTGACTTGTGCGTGGACTGTTTTGGGAGGCTTAATATGATTATTATTGATGTTGTTTGGGCTGTTTGGTGATTGTGTTAACTTGTGGGAAGTCATATATATAGGGGAGGTGCTGTCCATTTCATCGCAAAATAAGTTACAGTCGATACATAATAGTTATAACGCTTAAACGATAACGGTAGTGTCATTTCTCTTATTGTAGACTAAGGAGTCATGGAATATTCATAGCTTGAGATTGGGAAGTATATACAAGGTATGTGAGATTGTCCTTTTCCTTCTTTTGCATGACTCTGATAGTACATAATGCAATGAACGAGCCCCAAAAATACTCTACTCTTAGAAGGTAGTAGTACTTATATTGTTCCTCCTTATGGGAGGATTGATTTTGATGTTACTTCTTTGACCTTGCGCCAGTCCGGAAGGTTGAAACTGTGATTCCAATGAGTCCAGCATGCATTATCTATTTTACTCTACCGAACCGCGCTATAGTCGGCCGGGCCGACACCTATTGTGCAACTATATATATATATATATACACACACACATATATATATGTTTTACACTACTTAGTCGCGCTATGGACGACAGCTATTTTACTTTACCGCGCCGCGCTATAGTCGGCTGGGCAGGCACCTATTGTACAATCACTGATCAGTTGGGTATGATGAAGATGAGGCCCACAGAGGCGTATGTATATGATGATGATAAGGCCCACAGAGGCGTATGTATATGATGATTTTAAAAAAGGATATATATATTTACGTATATGCATGTGCACATCAGGCATCTCATGGTTAGTCGCCCTCAGAGGCATTCAGATGGTACAGATTGTATGTTTCTTATCCCGATACATGTTATTGTTCTTATGTTATGTTTTCCCGTCTTACATACACAGTACTTTATCCGTACTGTCATCCTTTTATTTGTGGACGCTGCATGTCGTGCTGCAGGTCCGGACAGACAGATAGACAAGGCTCCCCACCACAGTAGGCTGTCCAGTTCAGCGGATATTGGCGAGATCCAACCTTCGGAATTTCCGTGGTCTCGGTATGCATTTTGTTATAGGCATTATGGGCATGTCGGGGCCCTGTTCTGACATAGGTTGCATCATGTATGTTCCAGTAGAGGCTCATAGACAAGGGGTGGGTTTATGTATAGTTGGATTACCTTGTCGGCAAATGTATTTTGTTGTACAGTTTTTGCATTGCAGCCTTAAGGGTTATGTTATATATACATATGTACATGTTATGGTATGGTATTTCAGTTGATCATGATCATGGGTTGCTATTCATACGGGCATCATCGACCTTATAGATAACAAGGAAGGTAAGATGAAAGGTATGCCGGCACTCGGCGAGTAGGGTCCGGGTGCCAGTCGCGACCCTCCGGCTTGGGTCGTGACACCAATATTAGTACACAACTAATCATTGGGTCAGGTCCACCTATAAGGGGTGCTAATTATCCCGTTAAACTATTAGCTAGTCCTCCTCCTAAAACCTTAGTGCTAGCCTATACATATTCCACTGCGGGTGTTGAAAAGAACACGCTTATCATCATAAAGGAATGGCCAAAGTTTTATACAATGACAAATTCCATCTCTGTATCTAGAGGATTAGTAGTCATTGGAAAAAGGGAGTTTATCCGCTCCCGATGACTGGTGACACAAGTCGTGATTGCTGCAAATCCGCTTCCGTGAAGGAGAAACCCACCGTAACTCTCTTGACTAGTATTTATGGGCAAAATACTTTAGCAGTAGTCAGAGTTATAAAATTACTTTTGTGGATTTCACCATCAGTACCATCTACACCAAATAAGCTGGCAGTAACTTATACTTAATCCTCTCCAGATGTATTATGTTAAATAGGTGTTAGAAATTTGTGAATTTTGATTTTGAAGATTAACAAACATGGTAGATATATTGGGTTGATCGAAGGACCTCGTCCTGCTAGGTTGGTCTTGCTTATTGCTGGCACTTAATCCTAGCGGGAGTAGGATTTACTTTTGAGAAAGATATTATCTTATTTCGTATTTTATGACCTACTACCCACCTAGATAATAGAGAATCTTGATAAATCTTTATTGTTAACTTGGAGACCAAGTTTGTAAGCAAGTAGAGTTAAAAGCGGATTTATTTTAGGAAAAGAATCATATTTTTCCAATACTTCCTTTATTCTCTAGGGTTAGGATGGTGATCTTTAAGGATATATTTGCACGATATTGGTGAAAATTAAACAGGTTTCTTGTTGGAAAACAATTCAATTGGAGTAGAAAACAAATAAGGAAAATCATGTGGTCATATATGGTAAGTTCTTTATGAAGTAGGTCTCTTATTATTTGTTTGCTTTTATGATTTGGACTCTTTATACTACTAATGTGTTACTTATATGTAGTCCAAGTTTACTTCATTGTAGGCGTGCACTTCCATTATTTCTTCAGAGTAAATTGAGAGAAAAGTAAGAAAAAACGAGTTCAAAATTCTCAAGTGGATATTGTAGGCTAGAATGTGCAGAAGAACCACACTAGAGAACCTGCTCCTTGATATGGTGTCAAATTTATTGTGTCTAGTCTAGTTCATTGTATTGGGCTTATTGAGTTGTAATATTATTTCCTTATACAAGAAGCATTTCGAAATATAAGTACATGGTACGATCCTCCTCCGAACGATACACACTAGCTCTCAATTATCGAATACCTCCTCAACCGGAGTATTTCTATATAAAAATGGTCCTCACTAGATAGGTCGTCACTATTCAAATTAGAAAAACTCACGGATACACTAGCTTCTTGTCAAATATTACGCCCAATTCTACCATGTAAGGCCTCGTAAGATGTCACCTAAAACTCGGAGTTTCATGGTGCTGAGGTAGGCTAATTTATTTGAGGGTTTTAGAAAATCTTTGCAGTGAGCTTGCTTGTCACGGTACAGATATTTTGGGTTAAACAGAGCAGGGCGATTCTGTGGTCCATTATGTGACCGCATAATTGATTTGTGGACCGCAGATTTGTCGCATAGCTGCACTGAAGTGCCTAGTTCCAGAGGGCCATTATGCGGTCGCATATGCAACAGCTAATCTGCATCGGGGCTTCATTTTTCTAATTTCATAATTTGACCCCATTTCGTGTTATCTAGCTATAGGTTTCATTTTTGAGGGATTATATTATATTTTAAAGAGAGAAGAGAGCTATTCTAGAGAGAGAAAGGGGAGGATTCAAGGATTTCACTACTCAACTCTGATCAAGCCTTGGAATTTCATCAAGAGGGACTTGCTAGGGTTTCTCAAAGGTAAGAATTTCTCCCCCAATTCTCCAATTTCAGATTTTGGGTTGGTTATGGGTGATTTAGAGTAGGCATATCACATGCATGAGCTAATAGGGATTGGGGGAAGCTGTTGGAAAATCTTGGGTGATTTTGTTGTTGAAAGGTTGGGTTGTCATTGTAGCAGCTCTTGCCATACGAATTCCTCTAATCGTGCTTGTAATTCTCCCCTCCTCTATAGATTGGCTTCGTTAGGAGTGTGGGGACGTTATTGTTACACCACGAAAAGCTCTTTCGAGGTATGTTGGCTAAACTCCTCTTGTAGAATCGATTTCCTAGATGTCTTCGTAAGTTGCGATTATGTTTGGCTTAATTTTTTATGTCTCATGTTCTGAGCCCTTCCTAATAGAGTTGATTATCGTAAAATAAGTGTTGTGTTGAAAGATGTATGTACCCAAAATGTGTTCCAAATGTTCCTTTCATATTATGATTCCTTTCGAGAATGTAATCAAGAATGATCAATGTACAAAATGTGTTGTGATTTAAAAATCATGTTTCAATTGCAAGCTAGTATGCCTAATCGTGGTAGAGAAACTCAATGTGCTTAAAACTCTTGTTTGCTCATATGTGTACTTAAGGTTTTGGTTTGGAATTCTCTTATTGATGATAATCCTTCGTAACGCCTGAAAGTTTTAGGAGTGAGTATGAAATATGAAATACAGTCGACGTGCCGAGAATGATATTATAATCGTGGCCACTAGTGCCAATTAAATGGAAAGATGCGTGAAATATTATGATATATGCCGTAATTTATTCCTAATTCCACTTCGAAAATCGTGGTCAAAATAAAAAATTACCAATTTCTAGGTTTTTTTTCTTAAACATCCATAATTTCCATGAATTTTCATGTTAAGATCTATATATAATCTAACTATTTAACTTGCAATAGGTGGGAATCACTTAGCTCATGAAGGATGACAAAAATGGCACTCCAAAATCGCCCCCAAGGTCGGCTCCAATGAGAGAAAAAAGGTTAAATGAGCCAAAACTCGATTTGGCTAACATATACATTCTGCCCAGGCGATCTTCGCATTTGCGAAGCCAATGGCTGCTTCTGCAGCAACAAATTCGCTTATGCAGAAAGCACTGGAGGCCGCTACTTCGCACTTGTGGACAATGTCCTACTCCTGTGATATCGCAGGTGCGAAAATCTCCTTCGCTTCTGCGCTCCACTCCGCTTCTGCGCTCCAAGAAGCCGTATTTGCGCCATCGTAGATGCTGAAATAGTCTCGCACCTGCGGCTACTGCCTAGCTCGCCTAGAACTGCTTCTGCGACCCTCTTGGTCACTTCTACGGCTCTGCACCTGCAACCAAAACCCCGCAGGTGCGGTTACACCAGATCTGCTGCCACCAAAAATTGCAGTAGTCCAAATTCTCACTCTGATTTCAATCTGAATCAAACCCGAGGCCCTGGGGACCCCATTCAAACATACCAACGCATCCCAAAACATGATACGAACTTAGTCGAAGCCTCAAATCACGTCAAACAACATCAAAACTACGAATCGACGATCGAAACCTTTTCTTTAAACTTTAAACTTTTAAACTTCGCCGAACGTGTCCGAATTATACTTAAACATCCCGAAATGACGCTAAATTTTGCATGCAAGTCACAAATCACGATGCGAACCTACTCCAAGGCTCGGAACTCCAAAAGGAAATTGATAACATCAAAATTTACTTCAAAGCGAACTTAAAAAATTCTTAAACTTTCGAAATGCCACTTTTCATAATGAGTGCCGAAATGCTCCCGGACCATCTGATACTCAACCTGAACATAGCCCAAGTTCGAAATCATCATACGAACCTATTGAAACCTTCAAATCTTGATTCTAAGGTCGTTTACTCAAAAGTCAAACTTAGTCAACTCTTCCAACTTAAAGCTTCCGAATTGTGAATTTTTCATCCGAATCTACTCCAAACTTTCCCGAAATTCAACTCCGACCGCGCGTACAAGTCATAATACATGAAGTGAAGCTACTCAAGGCCTCAAACTGCCAAACGAAGTGCTTGAGCTCAAAACGACCGGTCGGATCGTTACAAGTTCTTAACACATGTTCATTTACATTTGTTAATTATCAAAAGTACACAAGATCAATAATTTTTCCCTTTTTGATGATGACAAAAAATGTGCTTATGAACCAAAAAATATTCCCTGTACAGAAAGTTATTTCATATTGTTAAAGACCGACACAAGTAGTGAGAATCAACTTTCATTTAGACTAGGAAGAGAACTGTATACCAACATAAGCACTTATTATCATCTTTCCTATTTTGGCATCATCGAAAATCTGCAAAGCTGAGAGTTGAATTAGATGATACATACAATACAAAACTCATGGCCACTGTATCTACATCACAAGCACAAAGAAAATATGATCGTCAAGAATTAATCTAATAATATTAGCCATTCAGAAGACAAAGGATGAAACAAAGAGAAAAATAAATAGTGCCATTTAAGCTAGATGACCCAAATCTAAACAACATAAAAAAATAAAGTAGTTAAATATCACTGTTTACAATCCAAAAGGTAGAATTCTAAGAGTAGATAAAAACCTAAAATGAAACCTAGACATAAGAAGGGGGACAAGGAGCAGGTTTAATGGTGTGAGGTGGAAGGGGTCAAGGCCTTCAGAAGTATAGCAATTTGCTGGGTATGAGCCTCTCTATCTTTCCTTAGATCCACTCTAAGCTCATTTGTTTCCTTCCTTCGATTATCATTTTCCTCTTTTAGCTCCTTGTTCTCCTCCAAGACCAACTCCAGTCTCTTAGAAAGCTCAGCCGCTCTGCTGCTGCTTGGCAAGGCTGTTGTACCAGCACCTCTAGACTTCAGATCACTATGCCAATTTCAGATAAAATTATTCATTACATCCTTATGGTTCCCATACTTACGCTCAGGAAGAGTTATATTGAATTTGTCAAACCGTGCAGTCAACAGGAATCCATATGGAGTTGCATGGAAAGGCTTGGTTGTGTCAGCAATCTTGTCCATATGTTTGATCATCAGCCTTGGCAGATTTATTAATCTCCTAATTTCCAATAATTCCATCACATCCATGTATGGCATAGTAAATTTATGCCTCCTTTAAGACCTTTAAGATTTCACAAAGTGAAACAACAACTTGTGGGAGGGTGTCATGTCATTTTTGAACACTTTAGTAGGAATGTCCAACTCCAGGTTCTGAGAGAACTTTCTTGTCACATCAACCCAGTGTCAACATCATCATTAATGGATGTTCAGTTATTCTTCAAGTAACTATCAAAGCCTTTGGAAGGGATATCCAAGAGTTATCCTAAGTCTTCATCATATAATTCTATATCAAAGCTTCCTAATGAACTTTTCATAGTTTTACCATCAAACTGAAAGTCACATAGAATTCCAATTCAACTGGCTCACAAACCGGAGGAAAAGGCTTCACAAATAGATGATTCCTACACTGTAAATAAATCTTTTATGTTAACTAAGCCATACCCTTTTCATCGGTGTTTGCCAAAATCTTTCCATTCAAAAATACTCTACTCCTAAACTCCTTAACTCCTTAACTCTATCAACTACTTCAGGCTCTGTTGATTTCTTTTTCCCGTGTTTGTTTCCTTGAGTCTTATAAATAGTTTTCTTTGATGCTTCTACAATAGGCTTCTTTTTTGTTACCACCCTCTTCTTGACAAGTGATACAATTTCCTCATTATCAATTTCTACCGCTGCTTCTTTAGGCACATCAGACTTTATGTATTTCTTGTTCTTCTTGGCAGTTTTGGCCAGCATCTCATCTTCTACCTTTCATTTATTCCAAGTAAGAGGAGTTCTGCTTAGAGGAACACCAAGTTTGATAGTCATTGATGCCTTGATAGAACTCCCCTTTGTTGAAGTAACCTGCATAGCGTTGATTTCTCTTTTCTTTTCCTGCCAACTTCTGACAGAGGTATATCATCTTCATCACTACCAAAATATTTATCACTAGGAAAGGAAGCAAGTGAAGTCCTTGGTTCTTCAGTCATTCATTCCACAGTGGGGTCAACATAGTCGTCTACAATGTTATCTTAATTGTCACGATCCAAAATTCCTACCCGTCGTGATGGTGCCTAAGACACCGGCTAGGCAAGCCGAAACATGATAACGAAGGCAAAAAAAAAAAAAATTTATAGAAATATCATAAGTCTGAGGTCTCAATACAATATAACCCAATACAAAGTAAATCCTCCAGAAACTAGTAAATACAGAGTCATGAGCTTCTACAACAGACTACAAGTCTGAAATTGAACAATAAATACAATGTCTGGACTGTAACAACAGTATGAAAGGAAAGGACATGTCAAATTGTGACCAAGGATGCAGCTCTACCTCGCCTCTAGCAGCTAGTCCAACAAGCAAGCCTACTACTGATAACTGGTCCCCATACCTGGATCTGCACAATTAAGTGCAGAGTGTAGTATGAGTACAGTCTACCCAATATACTCAATAAGTATCATAAATAAACACAACAAGGTAAGAGAAGCACAAATTATTAACGATACTAGCTATCACATGTGTAGTTTCATCTTTTAAACCGGTACAAAATAATATTGGAATCAAATCATAAAGTTCAGTAAGAAAACATCCGTGTGTGAATATGTACAGTTTCTCAAATACCTTGCTTAGTTAATACTTGGCATATAGGGATGATATGCAGTTAAATCAGATAAGTGATAAAGGGAAATTGCAAGTAAATATGAAATGCAAAATTCAAACAAAACACTGGCCAGATTTCCTATACTTTTCCATATCCATACCAAACCACTGATCATTTTCCTCAATAACCGCGTGTACACCATCACGAGAGAAACATGAGAGGGTGACCCTAGGGAGATTGATCCAGATCCACACGCAAGCACGACCAATTCAACGTGCTACCAGCCTGGCTGGTCACAGGCTTAACATAATAATCCGCCTGGCGTGGTCATAGCCATTTCAGTACAATCTATCCGGCGTGGTCACGGGCATAAAAGTACAATCCTCCCGGCGTGGTCACATGCACAATAACTCAATCTGCCCGGCGTGGTCACAGGCACCCAGTCCAATCATATCATACAGGAGCAAATAAACAAGTATACATGTATGAAACGAGTGAATAACAAATCTCATGCTCCTAGACTGGTACAAACGACATGCTAAAGTGTAGGCATGTGCAAGTGTACTATCGCAGCTCAAACCAGCAATTTCATCAAAGAACAATGTTTACCAGTTCATTTAGGGATTAAACCCCTACGTAGCCTCAAACATGGCTGAAATAGTTCATAAAACTGTCATAAATGTGCGAAGCATCATAGCTTAAGGTTACCACTCAAATTCTAGGCTTATAAGAGCCTGAGCACAACTTGAACATGAATAAATAACCCCGGTCTCCGCACATAGGTCCAACCCTACGTATATGCACCCCCAATAGCACGTAACTATCACAATAATTCAGGCAACTAGTGCCTCAACCGAGTCTAGATAAGATACTTACCTCAAGTAAATCAAATCACTCGCTAGCAAACCCTTCCCACGCGTATCAATCTCCGGAATGCTAGAATCTAGCCAAAAATAACGTAATACTATCAATAAAAGCTGTAGGAATTAATCCCAAATGATAAAGCTAAGATCTTTAACTAAAGTCAAAAAGTCAACCCAAAAAGCTAATCCCGGGCCCACGTCTCGGAATCCTACAAATGTATAAAATCCTATCACCCATTTAATAAGAGTCAAACCATACCAAAATTATCCAATTCCAACAACAAATCGATCCTCAAACCCTCAAATCTAACTCTCCAATACATGGGTCAAAAATCACCAAATCCAACTTAGATTCATGATAAATAGGTGAAATAATCAAAGGGTATTCAAAATACATGGATAAAAGTGATCAAAAACCATTTACCTCTTCAATATAGTTGAAAACCTCTCTCCAAGAATCGCCTAAGTCCGCATTTCAAAACTCTCAAAATGAGAAGAATAACTCAAACCCTCGATTTTAAATCTCTGTCCAGCCTTTTCGCTCATGCGGACTCACCAGCCGCACCTGCGGCTTCGCTTCTGCGGAAGAAAGCCCCCTTCTGAGGAATTCACTTAAGCACCCGACCAGGCGCTCCCGCGGCCAAAAATTCGCACTTGCGGGACCGCTTCTGCGGTCCAGGCTTCGCTCCTACGCGATTGCACCTGCGGTTCTGATTCGCTTATGCGACTTCAGCCCTTTCTACCAAAATCCGCATCTACGGAGACCTTGTCGCATTTGCGGGCTTGCAGATGGGGAAAACCTCTCGCACCTACGACCACTTCCCAACACACAGAGGACCGCACTTGCGACCTTATGGCCACTTCTGCGGCTCTGCACCTGCGAGAAGTCGTAGGTGCGGTTGCACCGGACCTGATCACACCAGCTCTTCCACAAGTTCAAAATTCAATCTGTTTTCCATCCGAATCACACCCGAGGCCCCATCCAAACATACCAACCCATCCTAAAACACGATAAACTTAGTCAAAGCCTCAAATCCCATCAAACAACATCAAAATCACGAATCACACCCTAATTCAAGCCTAATGAACTTTTGAATTTCCAAGTTCTAAAACCAATTCACACACCAAATCAACTCCAATTGACCTCAAATTTTGCACACAAGTCATAAATGAAACAACGGACCTATTCCAACTTCCGGAATCAAGATCCGAGCCCGGTGACAACAAAGTGAAATCTCGGTCAAATTTCTCAACTCTCCAAACCTTCATTTTTTCCAACTTTTGCCAATTCAAGCCAAAACCATCTACGAACCTCCAAATCAATAACCGAACACACTCCAAAGTACAAAATCACCATAAGAAGCAATCAAAACCATCAAAACTCCATTCCTGACTCGTTTATACCTAAGTCAACATTCGATCAACTGTTTTAACTTAGACTTTCAACCTTAGGACTAAGTGCCCCAATCCATTTCGAAGCATCCCTGGAACCAAACCAACTACCCCGGCAAATCACATGACAACAAACAAACATAGAATAAGTGACAAATGGGGGAGAGGCCACAATACTCAAAATGAACAGCCGAGTCATTACATTCTCCCCTTCTTAAAAAACGTTCGTCCTCGAACGAGTCTAGAATCAAACATTGAGTCTCAAATAGGTGTGGGTAGCTGATCCCTATCTCCCGCTCTGTCTCCCAAGTAGCCTCCTCGATTGGCTAACCTCTCCACTTTACTTTCACTGAAGCTATATTCTTTGATCTCAACTTTTGAACCTGCCGATCCAAAATGGCCACCAGCTCCACATCATATGTCAAATCCCCATCTAACCGAATTATGCTGAAGTCCAAAACATGAGACGGATCACAAAAATATTTTGGGAGCATAGAAACAAGAAACACTGGGTGAACACTCGATAGACTAGGTGGAAATGCAAGCTTGTAAGCCACTCCCCCAATCCTCTCAAGCACCTCAAAAGGGCCAATATACTGAGGGCTCAACTTTCCCTTCTTCCCGAACCTCATAACACCCTTGAGCTATACCTTCTCTCCCACCATGTAGGTAACATCACGAACCTTCCGGTCGGCGTAACTCTTTTGTCTAGACTATGCCATGCGAAACCGATCGTGAATAAATTTAACCTTGTCCAAATCATCCTGAACCGAGTTAGTACCCAATTTCCTAGGCTCACCCGTCTCGAACCAACCAACTGAAGACCGACACCGCCTCCCATACAAGGCCTTATACAGAGCCATCTGAATACTTGATTGGTAGCTGTTGTTGTAGGCAAACTCTACAAGCAGTAGAAACTGATCCCAAGAACCCCCAAAATCCATTAAACAAGCGCGTAACATATCCTCCAATACTTGAACGGTGCACTCGGACTGTCCGTCCGTCTGAGGGTGGAATGCTATACTCAACTCAATTGGTGTGCCTAACTCACGATGCACTGCTCTCCAAAACTAGAATGTGAACTGCGTGCCCCGATCTGAAATAATGGACACTAGCACACCGTGAAGGCGAGCAATCTCGCGGATATAGATCTCAGCCAACCGCTCCGAAGGATAGGTAGTCCCAACTGGAATGAAGTGCGCGGACTTAGTCAACCTGTCCACAATCGCCCAAATAGCGTCAAATTTCTTCAAAGTCTGTGGGAGCCCAATTACGTAGTCCATGGTGATACGCTCCCATTTCCACTCAAGAATCTCAAGCCTCTGAATCAAACCGCCCGGCCTCTGATGCTCGTGCTTCATCTGCTGACAATTCAAGCACCAAGATGCAAACTCCACTATATCTTTCTTCATTCTCCTTCAACAATAGTGCTGCCTCAAGTCCTGATACATCTTCCCGACACCCGAATGAAAGGAATACCGCGAACTATGGGCCTCTTCAAGAATCAACTCACATAACCCATCTACATTGAGCACACAAATCCGACCCTGCATCCGCAACACCCCATCATCTCCAATAGAAACCTCCTTGGAATCATCATGCTGAACCGTGGACTGAAGCTCTCTGATGCGATCATATAAATAAGATAAGAAACCACACAAGATAGAACCCGACTAGGCTCCAAAATATCTAACCTCAGGAACTGATTGGCTAAGGCCTGAATATCTAATGCAAGTGGTCTCTCCCTAATAGGAATTATATGCAAGGCTACCCATACTCACTGCCTTTCTACTTAAGGTATCGGCCACCATATTGGCCTTCCCCGGGTGATATAAAATGGTAATATCATAGTCTTTTAACAGCTCCAACCATCTCCACTTTTTCAAATTTAGGTCCTTTTGTTTGAACAAGTGCTGCAGACTCCGATGATCCGTAAATACCTCACAAGACACACCGTAGAGATAATGCCTTCAAATCTTCCATTCATGGACGATGGCTGCCAACTCTAAATCATGAACATGGCAGTTCATATTATGGGGCTTCAACTGGCATGAAGCTTAAGAAATCACTCTATACTCCTGCATCAAGACACACCCAATACCAATCCGAGATGCATCATAATACATTGTATAAGAACCCAATGCTGAAGGCAAAACTAGAACTGGAGCTTTGGTCAAGGCAGTCTTGAGCTTCTAAAAGCTCTCCTCGCACTCATCAGACCACCTGAATGGGCAACCTTTCTAGGTTAACTTGGTCTAAGGCACTACAATGGACGAGAAACCCTCCACGAAGCAGCGATAATAACCGTCCAAGCTAGAAAAACTCCGAATCTCAATAGCCGAAGACAGTCTGGGCCAACTCTGGACCATTTCAATCTTCTTTGGATCCACCTTGATCCCCTTGCTGGACATCACATGCCCCAAAGACGTCACCAAACTAAGCCAAAACTAACATTTGGAGAACTTAGCATAAAGCTTCTCCTCCCTCAACGTCTGTAGTACAATCCTCAGATGTTGTGCATGCTCTTCCTGGCTATGTGAGTACACCAAGATATCATCAATAATTAATATGACAAGAGAATCAAGATATGGCTAGAATACACTGTTCATCAGATGCATGAATGCTGTTGGGGCATTGGTCATACCAAAAGACATCACAAGGAACTCATAGTGACCATAGCGGGTCCTGAATGCCGTCCTCAAAATTTCAGAGTACTGAATCTTCAACTGGTGATACCCAAACCTCAAATCAATCATAGAGAACACTCTAGCTCCTTGAAGCTGGTCAAATAAGTCATCAATGCACGGCAAATGATACTTGTTCTTAGTTGTAACTTTGTTCAACTTGCTATAGCAAATGCACATCCGCATAGTACTATCCTTCTTCTTCACACACAGAAGTGGTGCACCCCAAGGCGACACACTAGGCCTAATGAACCCCTTATCACGAAGCTTCTGAAGCTGCTCTTTTAATTCCTTAAACACTGCTGGTGCCATATGATACAGAGGAATAGAAATGGGCTAAGTGCCCGGCACCAAGTCAATACCAAAATCAATGTCCCTGTCAGGTGGCATGCCCGACAAGATTGTAGAAAACACATCCGGATAGTCTCACACTACCAGAACATAATCAATGGTAGGAGTATCCACACCAACATCCCTCACAAAAGCGAAATATGCCAAACACCCCTTCCCAACCATCCGTTGGGCCTTCAGATATGAAATCACCCTACTGGAAACATAGTCCAGAGAACCTCTTTACTCGATCCTAGGTAACCCAGGAATTGCCAATATCATGTTCTTAGCGTGACAACCCAGAATAGTATGAAATGGGGGACAACCAATCCATGCCCAGGATCTCGTCAATATCAACCATACTAAGCAATAAGAGATCAACTCTCGTCTCAGATACCCCAATGGTCACCATACATGACCCCTTACACACAATCTACAATAATAGTATCACCCACCAGGGTAGATACATGAACATGCAAAACTAAGGACTTACAGGGCATATCCAAATAACAAGAAAAATAGGATGCTACATATGAATAAGTGGAACCAAGGTCAAATAATATGGAAGGATCCCTGTGGCACACTAAAACAATATCTGTGATCGCTGCGTCTAAAGCAATAGCCTCTAGCCTAGTAGGGAAAGCATAGCATCGAGCCTGACTGCCACTTGATCGGCCTCCCCCTCTAAGGTGACCTCTAGCTTCCTGAGCCCGAGCTAGCTGAGCGGGTAGCAAAGTAATGGTAAGGAAGTCATATCCTAGGACCTCTGCTATGGAGCCCTACTCAATAATCTGAGGCATCTCTCTTGAGATGATTCAAATCCTCGCACTCGTAGCAACCCCTCTTGACAGGCTACTGACCCTGATAACTTAAGGAACTGCCTGTAGAAACCTGGGAAGACAAAGCATGGTAAGAACTCTGTGCTGGTAATGCACTGAAGGATGACTGACCCGAATGAGCACTGTAGGAACCATCGCTAATTGATGCACCGGATGAGCTATTTGAGCGAGCCTATAAGGACGACCCCTATGGTGATGGGACTGTCCTCCAAAAGAAACACCGCTAAAACCACCTGAACCACGAGGCCTCTTGGCCTCCCTCTCCTCACACTCCTAGCTGCGAACCTGCTCTAGATGCTTAGCAATGTCAACCACATCGTCGAACCTAGCACCTAATGCATCTCCCGAGTCATGATGAAACGTAGTCCATAATTTAGGCCATCAATTAATCTCTTGATCCTCTCCCTCTCAGTGGGAACTAACCATATCTCATGACGAGAAAACTCTAAAAATATCATCTCATACTGGGTCACTCACATACCCTCCTAGCGTAGCTGCTCAAACTTCCTACGCAACTCCTCCATGCGGATCTGTTGAACAAACTTCTCTAAGAAGAAAACTGAGAACTCATGCCACGTAAGTGGTGCAGCGCCGGCTGGCCTGCTCAACTCATAGGCCTCCCAGCATCTGAAGGCTGCCCCCGATAGCTAAAAAGTATTAAATGAGTCTCCACTAGTCTCTAAAATACCCGCCGAGCGAAAGATCTGCTAGCATCTGTCTAAGAAATCCTGAGCATCCTCTAACTCTGACTCACTGAAGGCTAGAGGCCTGAGCCTCCCAAACTGCTCTAGCCTCTTCTGCTCCTTGTCACTCATAGGTGGACCCGCTTGCGCTTGAGCAACTACAACCGGCTAGGCTGTTGGTATCCTTGGTGTCTGAAGTCCCTGAACCTCCTGCTCTAGAGTACGGGCGGGGGGAGACTGGGCACCTCCCTTGGCCTAAACGGAAACCGCCTGAGCAAGGCTAGTCTATACAGCCAATATCTAGGCCAAAACATCCTGAAGGCTTGGAATCACAATGGGCACAGCTGGTGCTTGAGCTGGTTCCACCGGCTCAACCACATCTGGTATATGCTCCTGAGATGAAGCAACTGGTGGCTCCACAGGTGGTGCTCTAGCTATTGTACGAGTTGCACCTCAGCCTTTGCCGTGGCCCCGGCCTCTCATGACCCTAGCTGGTGGTACTGGCCCTCCGCCTGATCCGGTGGCCCGCGTCCTCACCATCTGTGAAAGAATAAAATAATAGAAGTTTAGTTTTCCGGAATCAAGAAATCCGCATGACAAGAATACAAGAAAGTAAAGTTTCCTAATGGTTCGGTAGCCTCTCGAAGATAAGTACGGACGTCTCCGTACTGATCCGCATGAATCTACTATACCTGCTCATGACTCATAATACCTATGAACTTAGGGATCTGATAACAACTTATCACGACCTAAACTTTACTCCTTTGAACTAATTTAGTTGCTCTTGCATAGTGATTATCCAATCTGCATCCTTTAGACTGTCTTTGACATTTTTGGGCATAATTTGTGACAAGAATATTGTGAATTTACACACATTCTTCAGGGATGATCTGGTTTGTCTTCCTGCATTGGGATTAATGATGATGCTCTCAAGACGATGTGAGCTTTGATGCTTCCATGGTTTTACTTGCATCATTTATGGTAGTTCATCAAAGTAGCTGGCCAAAGGACAAATAATATTGGGTTACATGTTGCCAGTTACATCACTTGACATTGATGTTCCTCTTGCTGCAGATACTTCATGTTCCATTGACTCATTAACCTGATTTTCATTTTATCTTTCAATCTTTGTTTTAGATTTTCTTTTGGATTTGGAGTCTTCATTTTTACCTATCCAATATCTTAATCATCATCCTACACATCTTTCTCAGCCACACTATTAGATTCATCAAAGGTAACACGTATATTTTCTTCAACACACATAGCTCTCTTACTAAATACTTTGTATGCCTTACTATATGGTGAATAGCCCAAGAATACTCTCCCATCACTTCTTACATCAAATTTTTCTAGAGCTTCTTTTTCATTGTTACGTACAAAGCATTTACACCCAAAGGCTCTTAGATGAGTGATGTTGGACTTCCTACATGTTTGGGGTCTAATCTTGATACATGTTTTCTGTAGTCAATTCCTGACTTAATTGCATTACAGTTATCATTTAGCCATTATAGAGTATCAGATGACCTATGCCATTTTCTTAGTCTAGAAAGTTCAAGTTACCCTTATCCACATTTTCTTAAAGAATTCTTTTTTTTTTTTCCATTTGCATCATGCAAGCTATTTTTAGTTTAATTATTTTTCTTTCAAGATCAATCTGTATATTACTAATTTCTACCTTCTCTTTATTAGGTAGAATTTTTTATTCTTGGAGTTATAAACTAAGTGTTCCTTTTTCAGGAGTTAAGCATAAGAACTTGATCCTAACGTGTTTTGATTTTATTTTCAAGTTCAGTTTTATATGTTCAAAATCCTTGCAATCAAGTTTTACACTATAAATGTTGCTTATTAATTGATCTTCCAACACTTAGTCTGTCAATTTCAGTCATCAATGTTATTATTATAGATATAAGTTATTTTTTAGACATAGTGTCATGATCTAAAACCACCATAGATCATGATGATGTCTAGCCTGCTTGTTAGGCAAACTAACATACACAAACAAATAAACTAAATAGGATGTAAAACTATCTAACAGATTTAAGACTTAAGATGAAACATAAATAATTTCAAATACTCATGCATCACTAATGAATCCCCCAAGACTGTTATCACAAATCAATGAGCAACTAACAATATGTGCAACATTGGAGCACAATACAAAGTGTTGTCTGAACGAAAGATCAATAGGCAAAACAAAATAGAAGAAGACTCCATAAGCTGCGAATTGATCCACATAATAACTCATCAAGAGTCTTCACCAAATTCTACTAGGACTTCTCTCGGGCCACACTAATAATCAAACTCAAAACTTGAAAATGTAGATGTGTAGTATTAGTACAAAATCACGCTACTCAGTAAGTATCAAGTCTAGCTTCGAATAAGTAGTGGCGAGGGGTCGACAATAACACCTACTAACATTCCAATAAACAAGTGAGAGCATAAGCAGAATAAGAAATAAGGCATGGTATCATAGATAATTACACAGATAAAGGCACAGTAAACCCAGAATTTAGACATGCTTTTCAAACATGCTTTTCAGACAAAAAGGATACAATGCAATATCAAATACCTCATTTCTTTTTATATAATCATGATATGAGTCAACCAACAATTATATAAAGCTATTGCATGAATTTATGAGGAAAATGCATGATCATGATCCACTTTCAATACCTTACAACACAAATACATGTTCCTGACACTGGCCAGGTATCTAAACTAAGCACCAATATGGGTGTTTATGCTCATAGAAGCCAAAGTAACATGGGTAATCACCTGACTCCGGAGAGATTGATCCATATCCAAGCGCTATTAACCCAATCTAATCATAATACCATCAATATTAATTAATCATTATCTGCTAACAATGTCCTTAGTGCCAAAATCATCAACTTTCCCGTATATTTAACTCTCCAACTAATGCATATGCATATGAGTTGATGTAATAAAGACACACATGACATAATAATAAATGTGGATGAATATTTACATGAATAAGAGATGGATATGACTAATCATATAATACAACCTTTCATATCAGTTCAATATGCTTATTTAATATTATTAAGTACAATCATGATATCAACATGACTAAAAGTACGCCAATAGCCACTAGAGCAAGAATATGAGCCAAATCATTAAGCCATAATCCTAAGCATGATTTCTAATCATATATAAGTTTCATCACGTAGACATTGGCTCACTAAAACATGGATAAATAATTTATATAGTCCAAATAAGGTATATTATAAGCCTAACTCTATCTGACTACGTGTAACGACACCCCCCCCCATTTCCTCTTTTGAAGCTTTATGTGTGTATATTTAAGGTTTTATGACTTTCAGGGATGGTCGGTTTTGTTTCAGGTAGGTTTCGTTTTGAATTGGATTGATTGGTTCTTAGTTTAGAAGCTTAAGTTGGAAATATTGACCGAGGTTTGACTTTTGTGAAAACGACCCCAGAACGGTATTTTCATGGTTCTAATAGGTTCCTATGGTGATTTCGGACTTAGGCGTGTGTTTGAAATTGGATTCGGAGGTTCCTAGGTTGATTTGACTTGTTTTGCCGAAAGATGGCAATTTGAAGGTTTAAATTTTTTTTAAGTTTGACCGTAGGTTGACTTTATGGCTATCGGGATCGAGTTTTGGTTTCGGGACTTGTAATAGGTTCGTTTTTATTTTGATCGCGCGAGTGAGTTCCTATGATATCTTTGGATTTATGTAGATATTTGGTGTGGAGCCCTAGGGGCTCGGGTGAGTTTCAGACGTGTTTCAGACTAGTTTGAACTTGTTCCAAGTTGCTGGTGTGCTGGTGTTGCAGTTATCGCAGTTGCGAGCACCAGCATCACAACTGTGAAGAAGGTAGGAAGGGTTCAAGAATAGCAAATGCAATGCCTTGGCTGGGTAGGTCGCATTTGTGACCATTTAGCTGCTTTTGTGAAAGGGACTGACTTCGCATTTGTTAAGTTAGTGTCGCATTTGCGACATTCCCGGGATTTTGTCAGGTGCTGCATTTGCTATGGGTATACTGCATTTGTTAGGGTTCGCAATTGTGAGAACCTGGGTCACATTTGCAACTTCTGCAGCTAAAAAGAATATGGAATTGTCACGACCGTAATTTTCTACCTTAGGGTGTCATGATGGCACCAAGTCTCTAAGACTAGGTAAGCCTGACATAATAAGTACTTAACAGAATTTTACATTTAAGATAGTAAGATAATTCGATAAACTCATAATAAATCTGAAATAGAACATCTGAACAAAACTCCCAAAACAGGTGGAACTGAGTCATAAGCTCTACACGAGTTCACTGTAAAATTCCTAGTACAACACTACCTAGATAAAGAGTAAACAGTTGCAAAATAAAGACAGATGGTGATCTGAGTCCTGCAGACGCCAGGCAGGTATACCTTGAAGTCTCCGAACTGTATGATCCACTCACTTATGCCTAGCCTGACTCGAAATACCTGGATCTGCACAAAAATATACAGAAGCTTAGTATGAATACACCACAACGGTACCCAGTAAGTATCAAGCCTAACCTCGGTAGAGTAGTGATGAGGCCAGGTCAAGAGACCTAATAGGATAAGAAAAACTGAACAAGAATAGTATAGTCTATTGATGAAAACGAGGAAATAGTGGCAATAAAGCAGTAAAACAAGGTAGGCTTTAATTGAATTTAAAGAAATAAGGCAACAAGAAAGGAACACATAATAAAAACATCAAGAAAATAATGCTGACTAATATAAGTGAGGTAAACAAGAGATAACAACAAGAATCACAACCGAGGTACCGCCTCGTAATACCATTTCACAATCACAATCACAATCTTTCCTTATATAGCCACATGAGACTTACATTTAGATGGTTTGAAAACATTTTTCTTTAAATAGCTACATACACTTTAGCCCACCATATATCGCCGCCTGACTTGAAGAAATTTCCTGACTAGCAACACGTATATAAATCCACCTTATGCTGCCTTATGCACATTAACCTCCATCTTTATACCACCGCATGCTCATCAATTTCACAATACAATAACAACTCGCACAACAAGTGCCCATATGCCACAACTTGTTTGAAGAATCAACAATATCAATGTTTCCACGATAATTAGCTCATGGCTCAATCACAATGTGTACAAAAATCTCAACAATGATGAAATAAAAGTGAATAGCTTAATAAAAGATATATCTCAATAATTTAACAATTTTTCCTCAATGTGATAATGAATTTTACAACTTCAACAATAATAACTCAACAAGAAGATATTCCATGAAATAACAACTTCAAGTAAGGTAGTTCAACAATTAAAGAATTGACAAAACAAATAAAGAAGGCAATAACGTCGACTAAAGCATATAAGAGCAAAATAAACAAGTAAGAGGTATAGCAAGTGCTAAAAAATGTCAAATAAAGCATGCAAGGATATATTAATCATGTAAGGGTAGAATAACAATAAAAAATATAACATGTTATGACCATTCAATTAAAGGCATGAAAAGAGTCTAAATAGCCTAAACCGGCCAATTACGACATATAGCCCTGTACCCCCTCATCACCTTGCGTACATGACTTTCACATAACACAAATAGCACAATCAACCCAAAGCCTAAGGGGTAGTTCCTCCATATAAGGTTACGCAAGATACTTACCTCAAACAAGCTAAATCAACCCACTAGTAAGCGTTTCCAGCGTATATCCAACTCCGGACGGCTCGAATCTAGCCAAAATAACTTTATACCATAAATACAAACCATAGGAAACTATTCCGGATAATAAAATTGCAATCTTTAAAGAAAATCAAAAAGTCATCTCAAAATGTCAACCTTGGGTCATTACCTTGGAACCCGACCAAACTTACAAAATATTCAATAACGAGTCCAACCATAAACAAATTATCCAATTCCGACCTCAAATTGACCTTCAAATCCTCAATTTATATTTTTGGAAGTTTTCACAAAATTCCCCAATTTTTTCAACTCAAAACACTAATTAAATGATAAAAAGCACAATGGATTCATGAATAATAATCAAATCCAAGTCAAAAACACGTACCCCGATTAAGTCCTTTAATATCCCTTCCAAAATCGCCTAAAACCGAGCTCTCTAACTCAGAAGATGAAAAATAACTCTAACCCTCGATCTAGCCCCTATTCTGCCCAGCTATTTCGCACCTACGGACCAACAACCGTTTTTGTTGCTCCCCATCTGCGGAAAAATCATCGCAGATGTGGCTTTTCATTAATCTCAGGATTTTACGCTCTTGCGGTCCACAACACGCACCTGCGCTCCCGCTTCTGCAGATGCTGATTGCACCTTCGGTCCCTCACAACTTGCTCAAACTTCGATTCTGCAAACGGGTCGTTGCATCTGTAAGTGCGCACCTGCGCTCAAGTGTTTGCAACTGCAATCCCCCTAGCCAGCCTTCATCGCTTCTGCGATCTCCCAGCCGCACCTACGACCTAGCCCACCGCAGGTGCGATGACACAAGAACATCAGCTGTAACAGCACTCCCTCCTATGTCTAATCTTGCCTGGGGCCCCCGAGACCCCGTCCAAACATACCATCAAGTTCTAAAACCCATAATGAACCTACTCAAGGCCTAAAATCACTCAAACAACACCAAATCTACGAATTGCATCCCATTTCAAGCCTGTTGAATCTATGAATGTTCAACTTCTAAACCCAGTGCAGAAACACATCAACCAATTCCGATTGACCTCAAATTTTACATACAAGTCGTAAATGGAACAACGGACCTATTCAAACTCTTGGAACCGGAATCCGTACCCGACATCAATAAAAGCAACTCTTGGTCAAGTTTCTCAACCTTCCAAACTTTCAACTTTCCAACTTTCGCCAATTCAAGCCAAAACGACCTACAGACCTCCAAATCAATATCCGGAAACACTCTTAAGTCCAAAATCCCCATACGGAGCTATCAGAATCATCAATACTCCATTTTGGAGTCGTATACATAAAAGTCAAACTCCGGTTAACTTTTTCAACTTAAGCTTCCAACTTTGGGTCTAAGTGTTCAAATTCACTCCGGAACTTCCCCGGAACCAACCCAACCACCCCGACAAGTCACATAACCACAATATAACATAGAGTGCAATAAATATAAAAATAGGGCTAAAATACTCAAAATGGCCGGCCGGGTCGTTACATCCTCCCCCTCGTAAAACAAATATTCGTCCTCGAATAAGTATAAAGACATACCTGAAGTGATGAAATGATGTGGATAATGGCTACTTATATCATGCTCGATCTCCCAAGTCGTCTCCTTGACTCGTTGACCCCTCTATTGAACCTTCACTGAAGCAATGTCCTTTGATAGCCACCGGCTCCTCAGCATAAGTCAAATCGTTGTCCAATTGGACTGAGATGAAATCCAATACATGAGATGGATCACCGTGATTCATTCGGAGCATGGAAACATGGAACACCAGGTGAACTGCAGATTAGCTAGGTGGCAATGTAAGCTTGTAGGCCACCTTTCCCACTCTTTCAAGGATCTCAAAAGGATCAATATACCTAGGGCTCAACTTGACTTTGTCCCGAACCTCATCACACCCTTCATGGGTGAAATCCGGAGCAAAGCCCTCTCTCCAACCATAAATGCTACGTCACGAACCTTCCGCTCAGCACAACTCTTCTATCTAGTCTGGGCTGTATGAAGCCGATCCTAAATCAACTTGTCTTTCTTCAAGGCATCTCGAACCAAATATGTTCCCAACAATCTAGCCTTACCCGACAAACTATCCAACTAGAGAACGACACCGTCTCCCATATAAGGCCTCATAAGGAGCCATCTGAAGACTCGATTGGTAGCTGTTGTTGTAGGCGGACTCTATAAGCGGCAAAAACTGATCCCAAGAACCCCCAAAATCCATAACATAGGCACAAGGCATATCCTCTAATATCTGAATGGTGCGCTCGGACTACCCATCTGTCTATGGTGAAATACCATACTCAACTCAACCCGTATGCCTAACTTGTGTTTTACGGCTCTCTAGAAGTGTGATGTAAACTACATGTCCCGGTTAGAGATAATGGATATCGGTAGCCTGAAGTCGAACAATCTCACGAATATAGAGTTGAGCCAGCTGCTCGGAAGAATAGGCGGTCACCACGGAATGAAATAAGTCGACTTGATCAACCTATCCACAATCACCCATACATCGTCAAATTTCTTCAAAGTCTGTGGGAGCCCAACAAAGAAGTCCATGGTAACATGCTCCCATTTCCACTCGGGAATCTCAAGTCTTTGAAGCAAACCGCCTGGCCTCTGATGCTCATACTTTAACTGCTGAGAATTTAGGCACCGAGCCACATATTCCACTATATCTTTCTTCATTCTCTCCACCAATAGTGCTCTCTCAAATCCTGATACATCTTAGTGGCACCTGCATGAGTGGATTACCGCGAACTGTGGGCCTCCTGAAGGATCAACTCACGTAACTCATCTACATTGGGAACACATAACTGATCTGGTATGCACAACACACTGTTATCTCCGATAGAAACCTCCTTGGCATCACCGTGCTATACCGTGTCCTTAAGGACATGCAAATATGGGTCGTCATACTAACGCTCTCTAATGCGATCATATTAAGAAGATCGAGAAACTATGCATGCAAGAACCTGGCTGGGCTTCGAAACATTCAATCTAACAAACTGCTTAGCCAAGGCCTGAACATCTAGGGCTAGTGGCCTCTCTGCTGCTGGTAGATATGCCAAACTGCCCAATCTCTCTTCCTTACGACCCAAGGTATGTGCCACCATATTGGCCTTCCGGGATGATATAGAATAGTGATATCAAAGTCTTTAAGCAACTCTAACCATATCTACTATCGCAAATTAAGATCTTTTACTTGAACATATGCTGGAGACTCTGGTGGTCGGTATAGACCTCACATGGAACACCATACAAGTAGTGCCACCAAATCTTCAAGGCATGAACAATAGCCGCCAATTCCAAGTCATGGACAGGATAATTCTTCTCATGGACCTTCATCTGCCGAGATGCGTAGGTAATCTCCCTACCGTCTTACATCAAAACCGTGCCAAGGCTAACACGCGACGCATCATAATACACAGTGTAAGACCCCGAACCCATAGGCAACAACAACACTAGGGCTGTAGTCAAGGCAGTCTTGAGCTTTTGAAAGCTTGCCTCGCACTCCTCGGACCATTTGAAAGGAGCCTTCTGGTTCAATCTGGTCGTAAGTGCAACAATGGATGAGAAACTCTCTACAAAGCAGTGATAATATCCAGCAAAACGAAGAAAACTACGACTCTCAGTAGCTGAAGACGGTCTGGGCCAACTCTAAACTGCCCCTCAGTCGACACTACATATGTCACGACCCAAACTGGAGAGCCATGACTGGCACCCGGGCCATGCTTGCCGAGCACCAACGCACATTTTATCTAACTTTTGTTATTATCTATAAGGGCCGATGAGATCAGTATAAATGGTAGACATGAATCCTTAACAACCAAAAATGGCAGATAATAGCATGAACATATATGTCATGAGCCGACAAGGCTGTCATGAAGCTATGTATAAGGTGCAAGCTGACAAGCTTCCATGAGAGACTATACAACAAAAATTAGTCGACAAGACAATCTAAACTATACATGAGTTGACACATATCTATGAGCCTCTACAGGAACATAAGTGATGCAACATTGCCGGAACAGGGCCCCGACATACCCATAATGCCTATAACAAAAATGCATACCAAGACCACGGCAAGTCCGTAGAAGGGATCTCGCCAATAACTGCTGAACTGGGCAGCCTACTGTGGTGGGGGAGCTTCGCCTACCTGTCTATCAGGACCTGCAGCACGACATGCAGCGTCCATAAATAAAAGGACGTCAGTACGAATAAAGTAGTGAGTATGTAAGGCAAGAAAGCATAAGTAAGAACAATAATGTAAAAAGGAATAGAGAATATACAACCTGTAACATCTAGGTACCTCTGAGGGCTGCTGACATGAATGCATGATGCATATATATATATACATATAAACTTTTAAAACATACGCCTCTATGGGCATCATTATCATCATATCGTACCCCGCCCTAATAGGCTTGGTAAAAATGTACCCGGCCATCATAAGGCTCGGTAGAATCATACCCAGCCACGTGGAGCACGGTAAAACCCAACTGATCAGTGGTTGCACAATAGGTGCCGTACCAGGCCGACTATAGCGTGGCTCGGTAGAGTAAAATAGATACATATATATGATGCGTGTTGGACTCATTGGAATCACATTTTGAACCTTTCTGAGTGACGTAAGATCAGTATCTTCCGTACACGTTATCAGGACTAAATCCTCATCAAGAATCTTATAAGAATCAAGAAGTACCAACAACATTGATAACATAATAATAAGAGAAGTAACATCAACATCAATCGTTCCATAAGAAGGAACACAATGTAAGTACTGCTAGCCTCTAAGAGTGGAGTATCTTTGGAAGCTCGTTCATTACATTACGCACAATCGAAGTCGTGCAAAAGAAGGAAAGGGATAGCCTCACATACCTTGTATATACTGCCCAATCTCAAGCTATGGAAATGCCACGACTCCTTAGTCTACAATAAGAGAAATGACACTATCGTTATTTTTTAAGCGTCGTCACTATTATGTATCAACCGTAACCTGTTTTACGATGAAACGGACAACACCTCCCCTATTTATATGACTTCCCACAAGTTAAAAAATCACCAAACATCCCAAACAACATCAATAATAACCATATTGAGCCTCCCAAAACAGTCCACCAACCGACAACATTACTAGCAAGCCTTTCGACATATATCTTACAAGTTCTAGCTTCAATGACTTAGCCGTAACTTGGATAATCTTAAATACATGTAGGGTAAGAGGTTCCTTACCATTAAACAGAAAGAAAAACTCCAATTTGACCTTAATTGATCACGAAATATCCCTCCAATGCTGCGACAAGAACAAGGGAGCGAAGCTAGCAATCCATTTGGGTTTTTTCGGCACTAGAATCACTTTAGAAGGCTTGAAATCACCGAGGTTGATATTAAAACTTTAAGGAGTATTTTACAGAACATAAAAAACTTAAACAACCTCCCACACGAGCTGGAACAACACAAAAATCAGCAACAAGAAGAAGAATAAGGAACTTACTAGCGCCACGGGATTTCCGCCATTTGATTTGTGTTGTTTGCCCTTTTTTTTAGTCTTGGATCATGAGAGAACCTTGAGAGGGTGTTCTTAGGGTTATAAGGTCTGCATATACTGAAAACAAATGACATAAAACCGGGGTTGAGGCATGTTATATACATCTACAAGTCTTAACTGCCTATGTGGGCCCCACCGAGAGCTGCTTGAGGCAGTCTCGCAAAAATGCGAATATCTCTCAACTCGGAGATCGTATCAACAAACGGTTTAATGCGTTAGAAACTATACTCATAGACCTTGAATATGATGGGTAGATCACCCCGTAATTCCTAGTAAATTGGGAGAAAAACTTGGTGATATTTGACCTAAAGTATGAGTAAAATTATGAACGTAATTTGCGACAACTTTTGTCGACTTTTGTTTCATAACTCGTTTGACTTCAAGACTTATGAAATGGATATTATATGATTCAAATACCTTTATACATAACCTCTTGGTAATATTAATCACATCTAGATTTACCCAAAAATACGAGTTACAACATCCTTGATTCGCTTAACTTCTAGTACTTGTTAAACCACTCTTATACACCCTTGTATCATTTAAGACCAATAGGACTAAATTCTTATCATCTCAAAGATAATATCTTCTCGGACCTATGTAGAATAACTTATGGCGTAAGCTAACATATGCAAATATGGGTTGTAACACCCTCCCCCCCTTAGGAACATTCGTCCTCGAATGTAAGGGTTTACGGGGGGGAGTCTAACTCATCGTGGATTTTTGACGGAAATTTCCGGCTGATTTTCCTCTATAAAATGGACATTAGCCAAACTTGCAAGCAGTTAAACCCAACCTATGGCCTTACAAGGCTATACAAAGTATTATATATATGTACATTATCTGCATATCACCATTTTGTAATAAGAAAGAGTATTCTCAAGTTATTGCTTACCTTATAGAGACATTTCTCCTTCTAATGTGTCCTGCGTCCCCCCGGCATCCTCGTTTTCTTCATTCTGGAACAGGTAAGGGTAGTTCGACTTCATCTCATCTTCTGCTTCCCATGTCATTTCTTCCGTATTATTATTCCTCCACAATACTTTGACGGAAGCTACATCCTTTGTCCTTAGCTTGCGAACTTGTCGGTCTAATATAGCTATTGGCATTTCTTCGTAGGATAGATCTCTTGT
>MCJB01023324.1:0-51300 GCA_002018475.1 Nicotiana obtusifolia | reverse complement strand
ATTAAATTGGCACGCAAATTGAAATTCTGTTTGGTTGATACGTCATATGTTTCAACACCATCATACCACAACTGTTTTAGCTCGTCAATCAGTGGTTGCACAATAGGTGCCGTACCAGGCCGACTATAGCGTGGCTCGGTAGAGTAAAATAGATACATATATATGATGCGTGTTGGACTCATTGGAATCACATTTTGAACCTTTCTGAGTGACGTAAGATCAGTATCTTCCGTACACGTTATCAGGACTAAATCCTCATCAAGAATCTTATAAGAATCAAGAAGTACCAACAACATTGATAACATAATAATAAGAGAAGTAACATCAACATCAATCGTTCCATAAGAAGGAACACAATGTAAGTACTGCTAGCCTCTAAGAGTGGAGTATCTTTGGAAGCTCGTTCATTACATTACGCACAATCGAAGTCGTGCAAAAGAAGGAAAGGGATAGCCTCACATACCTTGTATATACTGCCCAATCTCAAGCTATGGAAATGCCACGACTCCTTAGTCTACAATAAGAGAAATGACACTATCGTTATTTTTTAAGCGTCGTCACTATTATGTATCAACCGTAACCTGTTTTACGATGAAACGGACAACACCTCCCCTATTTATATGACTTCCCACAAGTTAAAAAATCACCAAACATCCCAAACAACATCAATAATAACCATATTGAGCCTCCCAAAACAGTCCACCAACCGACAACATTACTAGCAAGCCTTTCGACATATATCTTACAAGTTCTAGCTTCAATGACTTAGCCGTAACTTGGATAATCTTAAATACATGTAGGGTAAGAGGTTCCTTACCATTAAACAGAAAGAAAAACTCCAATTTGACCTTAATTGATCACGAAATATCCCTCCAATGCTGCGACAAGAACAAGGGAGCGAAGCTAGCAATCCATTTGGGTTTTTTCGGCACTAGAATCACTTTAGAAGGCTTGAAATCACCGAGGTTGATATTAAAACTTTAAGGAGTATTTTACAGAACATAAAAAACTTAAACAACCTCCCACACGAGCTGGAACAACACAAAAATCAGCAACAAGAAGAAGAATAAGGAACTTACTAGCGCCACGGGATTTCCGCCATTTGATTTGTGTTGTTTGCCCTTTTTTTTAGTCTTGGATCATGAGAGAACCTTGAGAGGGTGTTCTTAGGGTTATAAGGTCTGCATATACTGAAAACAAATGACATAAAACCGGGGTTGAGGCATGTTATATACATCTACAAGTCTTAACTGCCTATGTGGGCCCCACCGAGAGCTGCTTGAGGCAGTCTCGCAAAAATGCGAATATCTCTCAACTCGGAGATCGTATCAACAAACGGTTTAATGCGTTAGAAACTATACTCATAGACCTTGAATATGATGGGTAGATCACCCCGTAATTCCTAGTAAATTGGGAGAAAAACTTGGTGATATTTGACCTAAAGTATGAGTAAAATTATGAACGTAATTTGCGACAACTTTTGTCGACTTTTGTTTCATAACTCGTTTGACTTCAAGACTTATGAAATGGATATTATATGATTCAAATACCTTTATACATAACCTCTTGGTAATATTAATCACATCTAGATTTACCCAAAAATACGAGTTACAACATCCTTGATTCGCTTAACTTCTAGTACTTGTTAAACCACTCTTATACACCCTTGTATCATTTAAGACCAATAGGACTAAATTCTTATCATCTCAAAGATAATATCTTCTCGGACCTATGTAGAATAACTTATGGCGTAAGCTAACATATGCAAATATGGGTTGTAACACCCTCCCCCCCTTAGGAACATTCGTCCTCGAATGTAAGGGTTTACGGGGGGGAGTCTAACTCATCGTGGATTTTTGACGGAAATTTCCGGCTGATTTTCCTCTATAAAATGGACATTAGCCAAACTTGCAAGCAGTTAAACCCAACCTATGGCCTTACAAGGCTATACAAAGTATTATATATATGTACATTATCTGCATATCACCATTTTGTAATAAGAAAGAGTATTCTCAAGTTATTGCTTACCTTATAGAGACATTTCTCCTTCTAATGTGTCCTGCGTCCCCCCGGCATCCTCGTTTTCTTCATTCTGGAACAGGTAAGGGTAGTTCGACTTCATCTCATCTTCTGCTTCCCATGTCATTTCTTCCGTATTATTATTCCTCCACAATACTTTGACGGAAGCTACATCCTTTGATCTCAGCTTGCGGACTTGTCGATCTAATATAGCCACTGGTATTTCTTCATATGATAGATCCTTTGTAACTTGTACATCTTTGATGGGGACGACCTGAGAAGGGTCTCCAATACATTTCCTCAACATAGATACATGGAATACCGGGTGGACAAATTCCAATTCGGATGGCAATTCTAACTCATAAGCAACCTGTCCAATTCGTTGAAGAATTTTGTATGGCCCGATATACTGCGAATTTAGTTTACCCTTCTTCCCAAAATGCATAACACCCTTCATCGGCGAGATCTTCAGGAAAACCCAATCACCAACCTCAAATTCCAGGTCACGACGTCGGACATCGGAATAAGATTTTTGCCTGCTTTGGGCCGCCTTCAGTCGCTCTTGTATCACTTTCACCTTCTCAATGGCTTGGTGAATCAAATCTGGCCCATACAATTCCGTTTCACCGACTTCGAACCATCCAACTGGTGATCTACATCTCCTCCCGTATAGTGCCTCGTATGGGGCCATTTTAAAACTGGAATGGTAGCTGTTATGGTAGGCGAATTCTATGAGTGTCAGATGATCATCCCTGTTCCCCTTGAAATCTCGAACACATGCTCGTAGCATATCTTCAAGTGTCTGAATGGTACGTTCAGCATGTCCGTCAGTCTGCGGATGGAATACCGTGTTGAGATTCACTTGTGTGCCTAAACCCTTCTAAAAAGAGCTCCAAAAGTTAGCCGTAAATTGAGCTCCTCGGTCTGATATAATAGATAATGGCACACCATGAAGCCTAACAATCTCCTTGATATACAATTTCGCATATCTTCAGCTGTGTAAGTTGTCTTAACTGGCAGAAAATGGGCACATTTTGTAAGTCGATCAACTATCACCCAGATGGAGTCAAACTTATGATAAGAGCGAGGTAATCCCGTAAAGAAGTCCATATTAATCACCTCCCATTTCCAAGTCGGAATCTCTATATTCTGAATCAATCCACCGAGTTTCTGATGCTCAATCTTTACTTGTTGAAAATTAGGGCACTGGGCTATAAATTCTGCAATAGACTTCTTCATGTTATCCCACCAATACTGCTCCTTAATGTCATGATACATCTTTGTCGAACCGGGATGGATGGAATATCGGGACTGATGAATCTCCATCATAATTTTCTCTCGCAACCCTGCTACATTAGGCACACATAATCGGCCCTGATATCTTAGTGCCCCATCTCCTCCAATCTCAAAAGCCGTAATTTTACACTGCTGAATGCTCTCTCTCAATCGTACTAAGGTAGGATCTTCATATTGCCGTGCTTTTACCTCAGTTACCAAAGATGATTCTGACGTATTCTATATAGTAACGCCTCCGTCATTAGAGTCTAACAATCTGATCTCATATTGGCTAGCTGAGGAAGCTCTTTAGTCAAAGAGGAAGCTCTTTAATCAAACCCTGTCTACTTGCCTCAATGTGTACTAGGCTTCCCATTGACTTACGATTGAGAGCGTTTGCCATAACATTGGCTTTACCGGGATGGTACAATATCTCGACATCGTAATCTTTCAGTAATTCAAGCCACCTACGTTGCCTCATATTCAACTCCTTCTGCTTAAAGATGTATTGTAGACTTTTGTGATCTGCATAGATGTCAACATGGACACCGTATAAGTAGTGCCGCCAAATCTTCAAAGCATATATTACTGCAGCCAATTCATAATCATGAGTCGGGTAATTATTTTCATGCTTCTTTAATTGTCTTGATGCATAGCAATCACCTTCCCATGTTGCATCAATACGCACCCCAAACCTACACCTAAAGCATCACAATATATCACATACCCTTCTGTTCCTTCTGGGAGAGTAAGCACTGGCGCGGAGGTCAACCGATTCTTCAGCTCCTGGAAACTATGTTCACAAGCGTTGGACCATTGGAACTTGGTAGCTTTCCGTGTCAACTTAGTCAATGGGGCTGATATAGAGGAAAACTCTTCTACAAACCTCTTATAATAACCTGCTAGCCCTAGAATACTGTGGACTTCTGACGGTGTTGTAGGTCTTGGCCAATTTTTCACTGCATCGATCTTTTGAATGTCAATACTAATACCCTCGTCAGATATCACATAGCCAAGGAATGCTACTGAGTTTAGCCAGAATTCACATTTGGAGAGCTTAGCATACAACTTACGATCCCGAAGGGTCTGTAATACTATTTGCAAGTGGCCTGTATGTTCTGTCTCTAAACGAGAACACACCAGAATGTTATCAATGAATACAATCACGAACACATCGAGATAGGGCCTGAATACACTATTCATGAGATCCATAAAAGCTGCTGGGGCATTTGTTAGCCCAAACGACGTTACCATGAACTCAAAATGCCCAAATATTGTCCAGAAGGCTGTTTTTGGAATATCCTTCTCCTTGACCCTCACCTGATGATACCCCGAACATAAGTCAATCTTGGAAAAATACTTGGCACCCTAGAGTTGGTCAAATAGGACGTTAATTCTTGGAAGTGGATATTTGTTCTTTATAGTAAACTTATTCAAATTTCGATAATCGATACACATCCTTAACGACCGGTCTTTCTTTCGTACGAACAAGACTGGCGCACCCCAAGGAGAAGTGCTAGGCCTAATGGAGCCCTTATCTAGCAAGTCCTTCAACTGCGCCTTCAACTCTCACAACTCTGCCGGGGCCATCCTGTATGGAGGGATGGAGATCGGTTGAGTGTCAGGCAACACATCAATGCTAAACTCTATCTCCCTTTCAGGAGGAAGACCTGGGAGTTCATCTGGGAAAACATCTGGAAATTCATTGACCACGGGGATCGATTGTAGAGTAGGCAACTTCGCCTCCGCATCCCTAACGCGAACGAGATGATAAATGTAACCTTTTGAGATCATCTTCCTTGCCCTAAGGTAGGAAATAAACCTACCTTCCGGCGTAGCAATGTTCCCCTTCCATTCGATGACGGGTTCACCAGGAAACTGAATCTAACCATCTTCGTACGACAATCAACATTTGCATAGCATGAGGACAACCAGTCTATTCCCATTATCACATCGAAATCAACCAATTTTAACTCAAATAAATTAGCCGAGGTTTGACGACTACAAATCATCACTGTACAACCTCTATATACCCTTCTAGCAATCAATGATTCTCCTATCAGAGTAGATACCACAAGTGGTTTACTTATTAATTCAGGTTTGACGCCAAACTTATTAGCCATAAAGGGTGTAACATATGATAATGTAGATCCCGGATCAATCAATGCATATACATCGTAAGAAAACACAGACAATATACCTGTAACAACATCTGGTGATGACTCGAGATCCTGTCGACCTACTAGAGCATATGTTCGATTTTGAGTACCACTCAAACTCGGCACTGCACCTCTACCTTTACCACGACCTGTCGACTGCTGAAAACCCCGTGCTGGAGGTCGAACTAATGAGGAAGAACCAGACATAGATCCAGTCGGCTGAGCCATACCACCACCTCCTCTGTTCGGACAATCCCGCCTCATATGGCTAGGCTGTCTGCAAGAATAGCATGCATCGGAACCTCGACGGCACAGTCCAAAGTGGGCCTTGCCGCACTGATCACAACGAGGTGTTGGGGGTCTCGTCTGACTGGTATCCTTATGATATTGTGAGCCTGATGCCCGCGAACTATGACTTGAACCTCAATAGGTAAATTGATCATACTGAGGCCTCAGAAAGCGTGGAGGAGCACTAGCTACAGGTGGCGCAAAACTCCTCGAAGATTGAGGCCTAACACTACCTCTGAAGTCACCAGAATACCCTGCAAATCTCGCCTCTTATGCTGGCCCCTATCCTGCTCCTGCTCTCTGTCTGCTCTTTGCAACCGCTTATGATCCTCTAGTGTCTGGGCATAAGCCTGAATACGGAAAATATCCATGCCCTCTATCAAGGAGGCTGTCGTGCACTCATTCATCATATGTGGTCCCAATCCGTTCACGAACAGGTGCACCCTATCGCTCATCTCGGCCACTATATGGGGAGCATACCTTGCTAAAGAATCAAACTGCATACTATACTCTCGCACACTCATATTACCTTGTCGAAGGTTCAAGAACTTATCAGCTCTAGCTCATCGTATCTCGACTGGAAGGTAGTGACGAAGAAAGGCCTCAGAAAATTCCTTCCACACAGGTGGGGGAGCGTTCGGACCCCTGGATCTTTCCCAACTATCATACCAAAAAACTGCTAAATCCCGTAACCAATAAGAAGCCAACTCTACTGCCTCCGTATCACTAGCATGCATAACCTGCAGTGTAAGATGAACTTGATCAATAGAAGTCTGCGGGTCCTCCTTGGGGTCTGACCCGGTAAACACTGGAGGATCCAGATTAATAAAAACACATACTCTCGCACTAACCGGTTTATCAGCAGCACTGGTATTCTGCCTCTGAGCCTGAGAAGCTACCAAGCTAGCCAACAACTGTACCGCACTTCGCATATCCTGGTCTGTAGTACCAGATAAAGGAACGGGAGATGCTTGGTGGCTTCTAATATCCCCTAGAGGAGAAGGAGTAAATGAGGTCCGAGACGGCATCTCACTCTGAGGCTCACTTTGGCCTTCTCTGGCGGGAGGCACCTAACTGGTACCCTCTCCTGTGGCTATATCAAGGCTTCTACTAATCACTTGCTTCCTAGTCATGGGCATCGCTAAAAAGAACATGGTGAATACTAGCGACGAATACTTACGACTCAGCTCTATGCACGATCTAGATTCAGGAAAAAGGTAACAACCCTAAATGTCATTCAGCCTCCTGATTATAAATGTGGCGCGCTACACATCCATAATCAAGACTCTACTAGACACGGCTCATAGAAAATCCCTAGGACAGACTTGCTCTGATACCAAGTTCGTCACGACCCAAACCGGAGGGCCATGACGGGCACCCGGGCCTTACATGCCGAGTACCAACATACATTTTATCTAACCTTTCTTATTATCTATAAGGGCCAACAAGATCAGTATGAATGGCAGACAATAATCCTAACCAACCAAAATTCCAGATAATGACATAAAAAACATATAACATGGCCGACAAGGCTGTCATGAAAAACTCTACGACAAAAATAAATTAGCCGACAAGGCAATCCCAATTATACATGAGTCGACACTTGTCTATGAGCCTCTACAGGAACATAAGTGATGCAACATGGCTGGAACAGGGCCCCGACATACCCATAATGCCTATAACAAAATGCATACCAAGACTATGGCAAGTCCGGAGAAGGGATCTCGCCAATAACCGCTGAACTGGCAGCCTACTATGGTGGGGAGCTTCGTCTACCTGTCTATCAGGACTTGCAGCACGACATGCAGTATCCACAAATAAAAGGACGTCAGTACGAATAAGGTACTGAGGGCGACCTATCATGAAATGCATGATGTGCATATATATATATATATATANTAGTGTCTGGGCATAAGCCTGAATACGGAAAATATCCATGCCCTCTATCAAGGAGGCTGTCGTGCACTCATTCATCATATGTGGTCCCAATCCGTTCACGAACAGGTGCACCCTATCGCTCATCTAGGCCACTATATGGGGAGCATACCTTACTAAAGAATCAAACTGCATAGTACACTCTTGCACACTCATATTACCTTGTCGAAGGTTCAAGAACTTATCAGCTCTAGCTCATCGTATCTCGACTGGAAGGTAGTGACGAAGAAAGGCCTCAGAAAATTCCTTCCACACAGGTGGGGGAGCGTTCGGACCCCTGGATCTTTCCCAACTATCATACCAAAAAACTGCTAAATCCCGTAACCAATAAGAAGCCAACTCTACTGCCTCCGTATCACTAGCATGCATAACCCGCAGTGTACGATGAACCTGATCAATAAAAGTCTTCGGGTCCTCCTTGCGGTCTGATCCGGTAAACACTAGAGGATCAAGATTAATAAAATCACGAACTCTCGTACTAACCGGTTTATCAGCAGCACTGGTATTCTGCCTCTGAGACTGAGCAGCTACCAAGCTAGTAAACAACTGTACCGCAGTCCGCATATCCTGATCTGTAGTACCAGATGGAGGCACTGGAGATGCTGGGTGCCTTCTAATATCCTCTGGAGGAGAAGGAGTAAATGAGATCTGAGACGGCATCTCACTCTGAGGCTCACTTTGGCCCGCTCTGGCAGGAGGCACCTGACTGGTACCCTCTCCTGCAGCTGTATCAAGGCGTCTACTAATCACTTGCTTCCTAGTCATGGGCATCACTGAAAAGAACATGGTGAATATTAGAGATGAATACTTACGACACAGCTCTGCGCACGATCTAGATTCAGGAAAAAGGTAACAACCCTAAATATCATGCAGCCTCCTAATTATAAACGTGGCGCGCTACACATCTATAATCAAGACTCTACTAGACACGGCTCATAGACAACCCCTAGGACAGACCTGCTCTGATACCACGTTTGTCACGACCCAAACTGGAGGGCCATGACTGGTACCCGAGCCATACTTGCCGAGCACCAACGCACATTTTATCTAACTTTTGTTATTATCTATAAGGGCCGATAAGATCAGTATAAATGGTAGACATGAATCCTAAACAACCAACAATGGCAGATAATAGCATGAACATATATGTCATGAGCCGACAAGGCTATCATAAAGCTACTTATAAGGTGCGAGCTGACAAGCTGCCATGAGAGACTATACAACAAAAATCAGTCGACAAGGCAATCCAAACTATACATGAGTCGACACATGTCTATGAGCCTCTACAGGAACATAAGTGATGTAACATTGCCGGAACAGGGCCCCGACATACCCATAATGCCTATAACAAAAATGCATACCAAGACCACGACAAGTCCGGAGAAGGGATCTCGCCAATAACCGTTGAACTGGGCAGCCAACTGTGGTGGGGGAGCTTCGCCTACCTGTCTATCAGGACCTGCAGCACGACATGCAGCGTCCACAAATAAAAGGACGTCAGTACGAATAAAGTAGTGAGTATGTAAGGCAAGAAAGCATAAGTAAGAACAATAATGTAAAAAGAAATAGAGAATATACAACCTGTAACATCTAGGTAAGTCCGAGGGCTACTGACATGAATGCATGATACATACATACATATATATATATATATATATATATATATATATATATAAACTTTTAAAACATACTCCTCTATGGGCATCATTATCATCATATCGTACCCCGCCCTAATAGGCTCAGTAAAAATGTACCCAGCCATCATAAGGCTCGGTAGAATCATACCTGGCCACGTGGAGCTCGGTAAAACTCAACTGATCAGTGGTTGCACAATAAGTGCCGTATCCGGCCTACAATAGCACGGCTCGGTAGAGTAAAATAGATACATATATATGATGCGTGCTGGACTCATTGGAATCACCTTTTGAACCTTTCGGAGTAACGTAAGGTCGGTATCCTCCGTACACATTATCAGGACTAAATCCTCATCAAGAATCTTATAAGAATCAGGAAGTACCAAAAACATTGATAACATAAGAATAAGAGAAGTAACATCAACATCAATCTTTCCATAAGAAGGGAAACAATGTAAGTACTGCTAGCCTCTAAGAGTGGAGTATCTTTGGAAGCTCGTTCATTACATTACGCACAATCGAAGTCGTGCAAAAGAAGGAAAGGGATAGCCTCACATACCTTGTATATACTGCCCAATCTCAAGCTATGGAAATGCCATGACTCCTTAGTCTACAATAAGAGAAATGACATTATTGTATTGTTTAAGCGTCATAACTATTATGTATCAACCGTAACCTGTTTTACGATGAAACGGACAGCACCTCCCCCATTTATATGACTTCCCACAAGTTAAAAAAATCACCAAACAGCCCAAAAAATATCAATAATAACCATAATGAGCCTCCCAAAACAGTCCACCAACCAACAACATTACTAGCAAGCCTTTCGACATATATCTTACAAGTTCTAGGTTCAACGACTTAGCCGTAACTTGGATAATATTAAATACATGCAGGGTAAGAGGTTCCTTACCATTAAACAGAAAGAAAAACTCCAATTTGACCTTAATTGACCACGAAATATCCATCCAATGCTGCGACAAGAACAAGGGAGCGAATCTAGCAATCAATTTGGGTTTTTCGGCACTAGAATCACTTTAGAAGGCTTGAAATCACCTAGGTTGATATTAAAACTTGAACGAATATTTTACAGAACATAAACAACTTAAACAACCTCCCACACGAGCTGGAACAACACAAAAATCAGCAACAACAAGAAGAATAAGAAACTTACTAGCGCCACGGGATTCCCGCCACTTGATTTGTGTTGTTTGCCTTTGTTTTAGTCTTGGATCATGAGATAACCTTGAGAGGGTGTTCTTAGGGTTCTAAGATCTGCATATACTGAAATAACATGACTTAAAACCGGGGTTGAGGCATGTTATATACATCTACAAGTCTTAACCGCCTATGTGGGCCCCACCGAGAGCTGCTTGGGCAGTCTCGCGAAAATGCGAATATCTCTCAACTTGGAGATCGTATCAACAAAAAGTTTAATGTATTAGAAACTATACTCATAGACCTTGAATATGATGGATAGATAACCCCGTAATTCCAAGTAAATTTGGAGAAAAGATTAGTGATATTTGACCTAAAGTATGGGTAAAATTATGAACGTAAGTTGCGACAACTTTTGTCGACTTTTGTTTCATATCTCGTTTGACTTCAACACTTATGAAATGGATATTATATGATTCAAATACCTTAATAAATAACCTCTTGATAATATTAATCACCTCTAGATTTACCCAAAAATACGAGTTACAACATCCTTGATTCGCTTAACTTTTAGTACTTGTTAACCACTCTTATACACCCTTGTATCATTTAAGACCAATAGGACTAAATTCTTATCGTCTCAAAGATAATATCTTCTCGGACCCATGTAGACTAACTTACGGCGTAAGCTAACGTATGCAAATATGGGTTGTAACAACATGACCTAAAAATGCCATCGAATCAAGCCATAGTTCACACTTTGAGAATTTTGCATACTACTTCTTCTCTCTCAAGGTCCGGAGCACGATCCTCAGATGCTACTCATGATCTTCCCGACTGAAGGAATACACAAAGATGTCGTTAATAAACGCAATGGCGAATGAATCAAGATATGGCTGGAATACACTGTTCATGAAGTGCATAAATGCTGCTGGGGCGTTGGTCAGCCCAAATGACACCATAGAACTCATAGTGACCATACCGAGTCCTGAAAGCAGTCTTCGGAATATCCGGATCCCGAATCTTCAGTTGATGATCCTGACCTCAAATCAATCTTTGAGAACACTCTAGAACCGTGTAGCTGGTCAAACAAGTCATAAATGCGCGTCAATGGGTACCTGTTCTTCACCATAACCTTGTTCAGTTGTCTATAATCAATACACATCCGCATGGAACCGTCATTCTTTTTCACAAATAGAACAGGAGCACCTTAAGGTGACACACTATGCTGAATGAAACCCTTATCAAGCAACTCTTGCAGCTGCTCCTTGAACTCCTTCAACTCTATTCGTGCCATACGATATGGTGGAATAGAAATGGGCTGACTGCCTGTCAACAAGTCAATACCAAAATCGATATCTGTACCGAGCGGCATGCCTAAAAGATCAGCTGGAAATACATCTGGGAAGTCTCTCACTACCGGAACTGACTCAACGGTAAGAGTATCAACACTGACATCTCTCACAAAGGCTAGATATGAATCACACCCCTTCTCAATCATCCACTATGCCTTAAGGAAGGACACAAACCTGCTATGAATATAATCTAATGTACCCCTCCACTCTAACCACGGCAAACCTGGCATAGCCAGTGTCACATTCTTGGTGTGACAATCCAGAATAGCATGAGAGGGTGATAACCAGTCCATGCCTAAGATACATCAAAGTCTACCATACTGAGTAATAGTAGATCAACTCTGATCTCAAAACCACCAATAACAACTAAACACGACCGCTACACACGGTCCACAATAATAGCATCTCCCATAGGCGTGGATACATATGTAGGAGAACTCAAAGAATCGCGAGATATATCAAAATATGGAGAAAAGTAAGATGACAAATATGAGTAAGTGGAGCCCGGATCAAATAAGACTGATGCATCTCTATGACAAACCGAAACAATACCTGTGATGATTGCGTCTCCCAAAAAAGCATAGAATTTGGCTTGGCTTCCCCCTCTAGGGCGACCCCTACCCATTTGACCTCCACCCTACCTGGATGTGCAGGTGGAGCAGCAACCTCGGCCTGAGAAGTCTGTGGACCTGATGGAATACGTCGAGCCTGTGTAGTTTGTGGAGGTGCACCCCTCCTAAATCTTGAACAGTCCCTCACCATACGTTGGGTATCACCACACTCAAAGCAAGCTCTTGATCGGCGTGACCGCTGAAGTTGGCTCGGGCCTGATCGGCTGGACTGACCGCTGAAAGCACCCCGTGCAGGAGGTTCACGAGACAGTGACGATGCATAATGGGCAACCTGAGACTTGGAAGTAGCTAGAGCACCACTAGAAACTAGAAGTGCTGAATGAACTAGGCCCCTTCCATGACGGGCTGTAACTGCAACATGGACACCAGTAAATCCTCCAATACCCCGAGGCCTTTTGGCCTCCCTATCCTCTCTCTCACGGCCCCGCATACCCTCCAACCTTTCCGCGATCTCTACCACCTGTTGATATGGGGTGTCTGTCTCTAACTCTCGAGCCATGCTGAATCTAAGCCATAGTTGAGCCCCTCGATGAATCGGCAGACTCGCTCTTTGACTATAGAAACCAAGGCAGATGCATGTCTGGACAACTCACTAAACTTGACAGCATACTCTGACACTATCATAGTACCTTAGCGTAGCTGCTCAAACTCCTTGCACCATGCATCCTGAAGGGTTTTGGGAACAAACTCTCTCAAGAACATCTCTGAAAATTCAGTCTATGTGAGTGAAGCTGTATCAGCTGGCCCTCCTTGTAAGCACGTAACCACTGATATGTTGCTCCTGGCAGCTGGAATGTAGTAAAAGCAACCACACTCGTCTCCACAATACTTATGGTGCGGAGAATACAATGGAACTTTTCAATAAAACCCTGTGCATTCTCTGTAGCTAGGCCGCTGAAAGTAGGAGAATGATGTTTCTTAAACCTCTCAAGTCTAAGTTGCTCCTCCTCAAATGCCACTTCCCTAACCTCGGGCTGAAACGTAATAACAGGCTTGGGACCTGATCAACATGGACCCACTACTCTGGAGTATGGGCCGTAGGAGTTTGAGCTCCTCCCCCAGCCTGAGATGTAGCTGGAGCAAGTGGATTAAACCCCGCCTAAGCTAGAGTAGCGAACATGCTCAAGAATTGTGCTAGGGTCTCCTGAAGAGCAGGGGTGGCAACAGGTGCCTCGAGTGCCTGTCCCACAACTGGAGATACTGGTGGTTCCTTTGTCGCAGCTCGAGTATGTGGTCTAGCCGCACCACGTGCCCTTCCTCAGCCTCTGCCCTGGCCCCGACCTCTCGCGGCTCTAGTAAGGGGCGCGGGTGTCTGATCGTCGGATCCAGTAGTGCGTATCCATACCATCTGTGAGATAGAAATAAAAAGATTCAGATTTCGTAATCAATAATAATTCATGATAATGGAATCATGGAATTTCCTAGCAGTTCTGTAGCCTTTGGAAGATAAGCACAGAAGTCTTCGTACCGATACGCAAGACTCTACTAAACTTGATTATAACTCGTAACACCTATGAACCTAGGGCTCTGATACCAACTTGTCACGACTCCAATTTCCCCCCTTAGGGTGTCGTGATGACACCTAGTCTCTAAGATTAGGTAAGCCTAACATCATAAGTACTTAACGAAATTTAATAGTTAAGATAACAAGAAGAAACAGAACATTTAAACAAAACTCTAAAAACCGGTGGAACTGAGTCATAAGCTCTACACGAGTACACTGTAAAATCCCTAGTACAACCTTGCCTAGATAAAGAGAAAAAGTAGCAAAATAAAGACAGAAGGTGACTCCAAGGCCTACATACACCGGGCAGGTATACCTTCAAATCTCCGAACTGTATGATCCACTCACTGATGCCTAGTCTGAGTCGAGGTACCTGGATTTGCACAAAAATGTGTAGAAGCGTAGGATGAGTATACCACGACGGTTCCAGGTAAGTATCAAGCCTAACCTCGGTAGAGTAGTGACGAGGCCAGGTCAAGACACCTACTAGGATAACAAAAATTGAACAAGAATAGTATAGTCTAATAATGAAAACGAGGAAATAGTGGCATTAAAGTAGTACAACAAGGTGGGCATTAATTGAATTTAAAGCAATAAGTCAATAAGGAAGGAACACATAATAAGAACATCAAGAAAACAATGCAGACTATTATAAATGAGGTAAATGAGAGATAACAACAAGAATCACAATCGAGGTACCACCTTGTTATCTCATTTCACAATCACAATAACAATCTTTCCTTATACTAGAAACACGCACATAAATCCCGCTTATGCTGCTGCATGCACATTAACCCCTATACTTATACCGCCGCATGCGCATCAATATCACAACACAATAACAACTCGCATCACAAGCGCCCATATGTCACAACTTGTCAGAAGAATCAACAATACCAACGTTTGCACAACAATTAGCCCATGGCTCAACCACAATGTGTACAAGAATCTCAACAATAACAAAATAAAAGTGAATAGCTCAAGAAAAGATACATCTCAATAATTTAACAACTTCACCTCATTATGATAACAACTTTTACAACTTCAACACCAATAACTCAACAAGAAGATATTCCATGAAATAACAACTTCAAGTAAGGTAATTCAACAATTAAAGAATTGACAAAACAACAACGAAGGCAATAACGCCGACTTAAGCATGTAAGAGCAAAATAATAAGTAAGAGGTAGAGCAAGTGTTAACAGTTGTCAAATAAAGCATGCGAGGATAGATTAATACATGTAAGGGTATACTAACAATGAAAAATATATCATGTATGGCAATTCAGTTAAAGGCATGAAAAGAGTGTAAATAGCCTAAACCGGTTAATTACCACATATAGCCCGTGTACCCCCTCGTCACCTTGCGTACTAGGCTTTCACATAACACAAGTAGCACAATCAACCCAAAGCCTAAAGGGTATTTCCCCTACACAAAGTTAGGCAAGATACTTACCTCAAACAAGCTAAATCAACCCACTAGTAAGCCTTTCCTGTGAATATCCAACTCTGGACGGCTCGAATCTAGCCAAAATAACTTTATACCATAAATACAAACCACAAGAAACTATTTCGGATAATAAAGTTTCCATCTTTAAAGAAAATCAAAAAGTCAACTCAAAAGATCAACCCTAGTCTCGCACCTCGAAACCCGACCAAACTTACAAAATTCGAACACCCATTCAATAACGAGTCCAACCATACTAAAATTGTCCAATTCTGACCTCAAATTAACTTGCAAATGCTCTATTTATATTTTAGAAAGTTTTCACAAAATTCCCTAGTTTTTTCAACTCAAAACACTAAATAAATGATAAAAACAATGATGGATTCATGAATAATAATCAAATCCAAGTCAAAAACACTTGCCCATATCAAGTCCTTGAAAATCCCTTCCAAAATCGCCCTAGCACGATCTCTCTAACTCAAAAGATGAAAAATAACTCTAACCCTCAATCTAGCCCATTTCTGCCCAACTATTCCGCACCTGCGGACCAACAGCCACTTTTGCGGCAAAATCATTGCAGGTGCAGCTTTTTGTTAAACCCAGGAATTTCTGTTCATGAGGTCCACAACATGCACCTACGCTCCCGCTTCTGCAGGCAATAGGGCACTTCTGCGGAAGCTGACCGCACCTGCGGTCCCTCACAACTCGCTCAAAGTCTGCTTCTCCGGAGGGGTCGTCGCATCTGCGGGTGCGCACATGCGCCCAGGTGTCCGTACCTATGACTTTCCCCCTGGCCAGCTTTCTTCGCTTTTGCGATCTCCCTGTCGCACCTGTGGCTTCGCACCTACGGCCAAGCCCATCGCACGTGCGATGACACCAGAACATGAGTTGTAACAGCATTCCTTCCGAAGTCCCAAAATGGACCCAATCATGCCCGGGGCCCCCGGGATCCCGTCCAAACATACCATCAAGTTTCAAAACACATCACGAACCTACTCGAGGCCTAGATTCACATCAAACAACATCAAATATACGAATCGCATCCCATTTCAAGCCTATTGAATCAATGAACATCCAAATTCTAAAACCAATGCCGAAACACATCAAACAACTGTGATTGACCTAAAATCTTGCACACAAGTAATAAATGGAACAACAAACCTTCCAAACCTTCAACTTTCCAACTTTCACCAATTTAAGCAAAAACGACCTACGAACCTCCAAATCAATATCTGGTCACACTCCTATGTCCAAAATCACCATAAAGAGCTATCAAAATCATCTAAACTCCATTCCGAGTCGTCTACACAAAAATCAAACTCCGATCAACTCTTTCAACTTAATCTTTCAACTTTGGGACTAAGTGTCCAAATTCACTTTGGAACTTCCCCGGAACCAATCCAACCACCCCAACAAGTCTTATAACAACAATAAAACATAGAGGGGGCAATAAACAGGGAAACGAGGCTAAAATACCCAAAACGACCGGCCGAGTCATTACAGAAATTTCAGCACTTAGCTTCATTTATCACATTTTGAGCCCTAGACTCGGTGGGAGGCGATTTTGAGGAGAGATATTCATACCAAACTATTGGGTATGTGATTTTGATCCATTTTGGATTACATAACATGATTGTTTTTGAGATTTAACATCTAAATCATAAGAAATGAAGAGAATATTTGGAGCATTTTGACTATCTCTTGAAAAATAACAATTTCAGATTTGAGAGTCAAATTGGACTCGGAATTGAAAACTAAACACATATATGGACTCCTGGGATTATGGGTAGTTGAGATCTACCCTTTGACTCGAGTTTTGACCGGGCGGGCCCGGGGTTGATTTTTATTGATATTTGGGGAATTGTGTAAAGTTCTTAGCTTTATTAATCGAAATTGGTTTCTCCTACGTTGTGTGATGGTATTATGTCATTTTTGGTTAGATTTGAGTCGAGCGGAGGTGAATTTTAAGAAAAAATCTAGTTTTAGTGTTGAATTGGCCTAATTGAGGTAAGTATCTTGCCTAACATTTTGTGAAAAATTACCTCTTAGGGTTTGGTCTATTTGCACTATTAGTACTATGTGAAAAGACGTGGGCACGAGGTGACGAGTGTGTGCACTAGCTTATGTGTGGTAATTCACCTGATTAGACTCTTAGGCTATTAATATACCTTGAATTAAAGTTTTTGTTACATGAAGTACATTTCATTGTTGATTTACTTTCCGTTCTTTTGTATTGTTGTTGTTATTCTTGTATATGTGGTTGTTGAGCAGTGGGTTATATATTGTTGTGGCATTTGTATTGTTGTTATGAAATGTTGTGGCATATGGGCACGTGGTGTGTGGTCGATCAATCACAACGCATGCGGCAACATAAGGGTGGTGTGATCATTGATGCGCGTGTGGCCAGATAAGAGGGCTTATGCGCGTGTTGCTGGTAAGGAGAAATACTTCAATGTGATGCACATGCTGCGAGATAAGGGGGGCTAAAGTGCGTGGAGCTATTTCAGGAAAATATTTTTAAAATGTGAAGCTCACGCGACATCATATAGGTGAATTGTGACTTGTGATTTGTGATTATGAGGTGTGGTACCTCGAGGTGATTCTTGTTGTTATTCTTATGATTTGTACGGCTTGATGAGTTGAACTTTTCATTGTCTTCCTTAATAGACTTCACCTTATGTATTTCTTGCTTTAGTTAATTTGTGGGGTTATTACATGTATACTCTTTGCTGTCATTTCTGGATTTTGTTTTCTGTTGTTAGCTATATATTGATATTCTACACAGGTTTTATGTCTAGACTTGAACCTCGTCAGTACTCCACTGAGGTTAGTTTTGATACTTACTAGGTACCGATTTTGGTGTACTCATACTATGCTTCTGCATATTTTTGTGCAAATCCAGGTACCTCGGACCATGCCGGATGCTAATGAGTTAATTCATAACTTGCGGAGACTTCAAGGTGTATCTGCATGACGCTCGTAGGCCTCGGAGTCACCTTCTAGTGATCAATTGCTACTACTTATTTTATTTCCAAACAATGTTGAGATTCTTAGTGAACTTGTAGTAGAGCTTATGACTCCGTGCCACCGGTTCTGGGAATGTATGGCTATTGTTCTTTTTCTGCTATGTTATGTCATTCTAGTTTATATTTAATTAGTTAAAGTGGTTTAAATTTGTTGATCTCATCTTGTGTTAGGCTTACCTAGCTGTAGAGACTAGGTGCCATCACGCAACTCAAGGGAGAATTTTGGGATCGTGACAAGTTGGTATCAGAGCTCAAGGTTCATAGGTGCTACGGGTCATAAGCAATTTTCGGTAAAAAAACGTCTGTACTTATCCTTGAGAGGCTACTGAACCATTAGGAAATTCTACTTCTTTCATACCTTATTGTGCAGATTTATTGATTTCAAAATTTGAGCCTTGTCTTTGTGTTCTCTCAAAGATGGTGATATGAGCTTCATTTACTGAAGATGCTGCCTTCGGTGCTGGTGTTGCTAAAAATCGGGCAGAGGTTGAGGTTGAGGCCGAGGCCGAGGCCGAGGAGGAGCACGTGTTACAGCTAGAGTACCCTGCTAGAGTAGTAGCTGAGGAGCCACCAGTAGCTCTGGTTAGGGAGATGAGACGCATGTTGCTACCCCTAGACTTCAGGAGAATTTGGCGCATTTTCTGAGCTTGTTCGGTACTTCGGCTCAGGCGAGATTGATCCCATTTGCACCAACTATTTCTCATGCTGGGGGAGGAGCTCAGACTCCCGCTGCCCGTACTCTAGAGCAGCGGGCTCATGTTGATCAAGCTCCAGGTGCTATGCTGGTACAACCCGTGACTATGGTGCAGCCCGATGTCAGGCCAGTGGCATCAAAGGAGGAGTAGAAGAGGTCAGAGAGGTTTAGGAGTTATTTTCCTACTACATTCAATGGCGCAGTTTCTGAGGATGTACATGGCTTTCTAGGCCAGTGCCACCGTATTCTCCGTACCATGGGTATTGTGGAGGTGAGCAGGGTCGACTTTACTACCTTTTAGCTCATGGGGTCGGCATATAGATTGTGGCAGGATTATGAGGAGAGTAGGCTAGTTAATGCAGCACCACTCACCTAGGCTCATTTTTCTGAACTGTTTTTTAGGAGTTTATTCCATAGACCCTGAAGGATGCGTTGCGCATAGAATTCGAGCAATTGCGTCAGGGGACTATGAACAAATCTGAGTATGCCATTAGTTTTAGTGAGCTAGCTCATCATGCACCTGCTTTGGTTTCTATAGTCACATAACGAGTCCGCAGATTTATCGAGGGGCCCATGACACAGATGCTTGAGATTGATACTCTATTTCAGCAGGTTGTGAAGATCGCTCAAAAGTTGGAACGTCTGTGTGGAAAGGAGGGGAAGGATAGGGAGGCCAAGAGGCCTCGAGATTTTGGAGGGTTTATAGCACCCGCTCAGTAGTATCAGCTCATCACGACAAATGTTTCATCAATCGACTAGTTCAGTCCATACTTCAAGTTACTCGCAATGTTCCAGCTATCCAGGGACCTCAAAGTACTCACTTTGGGCAGCCATCTTCCAATGCAGGAGGTGCACGAGGTGCCTACGGTGGTCATTTTAATCGTCTGGGTTAGACTCAGTTCCATATGCAACGCCCTTAGAGAGGTTGTTTTGAGTGTGGTGATACCAAACATATAGTGAGGGAATGTCCCAGACTTCAGAGCAGTGAACCTCCATAGGGTACTCAGGCTATAGTTGCTACACCAATCACTGCTATACCTCCACAGCTGGCTAGGGGTGAAGGGCAGGTGGGTAGAAGTCGTCCTAGAGGGGGAGGCCATACTCGTTGTTATGCTTTTCCTGGTAGGACTGAGGTTGTTGTATCTGAAGTTGTCATCACACATATTATTCCGGTTTGTCACAGATGTGCGTTAGTTTTATTTGATCCGGGTTCCAAGTATTCGTATGTGTCATCTTACTTTACTTCATATTTGGATAAATCTTGTGATTCATTGAGTACCCTTGTTTATGTGTCTGCGTCTGTTGGAGATTCTATTGTGGTAGACCATGTTTATCGGTCGTGTTTAGTCGCCATCGGGGGTTATGAGATCAGGTTTGACCTTCTACTACTCAGTGTGGTGGACTTTGATGTGATTTTGGGCATAGATTGATTGTCTCCATATCATGCTATTCTTGATTGTCACGCCAAAATCGTGAAGCTGTCCATGCCGAGGTTGCCGCTGTTAGAGTGGGAGGTCCATTGGGCCATGTTCCTAGTAGGATAATGTCTTTCCTGAAGGCAAACAGATAGTTGAGAAGGGGTTCTTAGCGTACTTAGCTAAGGGATGTCAGTGCTAATACTCCTACTGTTGAGTCAGTTTCGGTAGTGAGAGATTTTCCAGATGTGTTTCCAGCAAACCTACCGGGCATGCCACCCTATAAGACATTGATTTGGTATTGACTTAGTGCCGGGCACTCAGCCCATCTCTATTCCACCATATCGCATGGCACCAGTGGATTCGAAGGAATTAAAAGAACATCTTCAGAAGTTGCTTGATAAGGATTTTATCAGACTGAATGTCTCACCTTGGGGGTGCTTCAGTTTTATTTTTGAAGAATAAAGACAGCTCTATGAGGATGTGTATCTACTACAAGCAGTTGAACAAGGTTACTATCAAGAACAAGTACTACCACATATTGATGACTTATTTGATCAGCTTCAGGGTGCTAGGGTATTCTCGAAGATTAAGTTGAGGTCAAGGCACCATCAGTTGAAGATCCGGGCTTCAGATATTCCGGATACGACTTTTAGGACCCACTATGGTCATTATGAGTTTTTGGTGATGTCTTTCGTGCTGACTAATGCCCCAGCAGCATTTATGCACTTGATGAACAACGTGTTCCAGCCATGTCTTGATTACTTCATCATCATGTTCATTGATGACATATTGGTGTATTATCGTAGCTAGGAGGATCATGAGCTGCACTTGAGGATCGTCCTCCAAACATTAAGGCAGAAGAAGCTATATGCAAAATTCTCCAAGTGTGAGTTTTGGCTTGACTCGGTGGCATTTTTAGGCCATATGGTGTCTAGTGTAAGGACTAAGGTGGATCTGAAGAAGATTGAGAAAGTTCATATGTAATGACACGACCGATTATTTTGTGTATTTGCGCCCCATTTCCCCTTTTTATGCTTCACACATGTGCATTTGTGGTTTTATGACTTTTGGGGTTGGTTAGTTTCATTTTGGAAGGATTTCGGGTTGATTTGGACCCTTTGGTTCATGGGTTAGAAGCCTAAATTAGAAATATTGACTAATGTTTGACTTTTGTGAAAACGACCCCGCACCGGTATTTTGATAGATCTGATAGGTTCGTGTCGTGATTTGGGACTTGGGAGTTTGCCCGGAATCAAATTCGGAGGTCCGTAGGTTATTTTTGTTGTTTTGCTGAAACTTGGTAATTTGAGGTTTAAAAGTTCGAACGCAGGTTGACTTTTGGCTTTTGGGTTCCGAACTTGGTTTTGGGACTTGGAATAGGTCCTTCATGCTATTTAGAACTTGTCTAAAAAAAATTGGTGTCATATGGAGTTGATTTGATAGGCTTTGAACGCTAGGTTGCAATTCTAGATGTTCTTGACCTTTTCTTTAACATTTTTGCATTTTGTTGTCTGATTCGTAGTTTTAGATGTTATTTTTCTGCTTTGATCACGCGAGTGAGTTCGTATGATGTTTTTAGACTTGTGTGGTTGTTTGGTTTGGAACCCTGATGGCTCGGATGAGTTTCAGACGTGGTTTCGGAAAGGTTTGGACTAAAATAGGATTTTCTGGGGTGCTGGTGCTATGATGTCGTAATTGCAAGCAGCAACCTCGCAATTGTAAACATGGCTGGGGAGGCTCAGGTATCGCAATTGCGATTTCCTGTTCGCAATTGTGAAGTATGGGCCTGGGTAGGATAGTTCGAATTTGCGAAGTTTTTCTCGCATTTGCAAGGAGGGAAAACTTTGCATTTGCCAAGTTTGTGTCGCAATTGCGACATTTCCACAGTGTGGCAGTGGCTGTAATTACGAGCCTTTCTTCGCAATTGCGAACCCAGTGTCGTAAATGCGACATTTGCAACTGAACATAAGGGCTGGAAAGTCGAGATTTAGTCTCATTTATCATATTTTAGAACCCTAGACTCGGTAGGTGGCGATTTAGAGAGGGGATTTTCATCTACAAACATTGGGCAAGTGATTCTAATCAATTTCCAACTATATTTCATGATTATATCTTAGATTTGACATCATAATTACGAGAATCAAAGAGGAAATTTGAGAATTTTTCGTCAAAGTTTTGAAAAATAAAGATTTGAGTTTTGAGAGTCAATTTGGACTCGGATTTGAAAACTAATCACATATATGAACTCGTGGGGTTATGGGTAGTTGAATCTACCCTTGGACCTAGTTTTTGATTGGGCAAGCCCGGGGTTGACTTTTGTTGACTTTTTAGAAAAAGTATAAAGATCGTAGCTTTATCTATTGTTATTGTTTCCCTTGCATTATTTGATGATATTAAGTTATTTTTAGTTAGATTTGAGCCGTGTGGAGGCGATTTTAGGGGATAAGCTATTTCGAGGGCTGAGTTGGCCTAGTTGAGGTATGTATCTTGCCTAATGTTGTGTGGGGGAACTACCCCTTAAGATTTGTGTTGATTGTGCTATTTGTGTTAGGTGAAAGACGTGTACGCGAAGTGATGAGTGTGTACATGGGCTATATGTGGTGTTTGACCGGTTTAGGTTATTTGGACTCTTTCCATGCTTTTAATTGAATTGTCATAACATGTTATATCTTCCTTGTTAATCTACTCTTACATGTACTAACCCTCTCTTACATGCTTTATTTGACGTTGTTAGCACTTGTCCTATCTCTTACTTGTTATAATTGCTCTCATGTGCTTCAATTGAAATTGTTACCTCTCTTATTGTCTTGTTACCTCTTTATTGTTGCATTACTCTTGATTGATGTTTTTATTTTGTGGGAATTATCTTCTTGTTGGATTATTGACGTTGAAGTTGTGAAAGATATTATCATATTGAGGTTGAAGATGTTGATTTTTGAGATATCTTTCCTTGTTGAGCGTTTCTCATTCCTTTTTCATTCTTGAGATTCTTGTACACATTGTGATTGAGGCATGGGCTAATTATTGCGGAAACATTAGTATTGTTGATTTGGCCAGTTGTGGCATACGCGCACTTGTGATGCGAGTTGTTATTGTGTTGTGATATTGATATGCATGCGGTGATATAAGGATAGGTGTTGATACGCATGCAGTGAGATAAGGTGAGATGATACGCGTGTCACTAGCAAGGGAATTACTTGAAGACACGCGGTGAGATAAAGTGGGCTAAAACGCGTGTAGCTATTTCGGGATAAATGATTTTCAAAACTAAATGCAAGGCACATGCAGTGATATAAGGGAAAGATTGCGATTGAAATTGTGAAATGTGAATACGAGGCGGTATATCGATTGTGATTTTTGTTGTACATTCCATGTGGAAAAGGTTTATTGGTTGGATAGTTCTTCTTGTTTTCTTCATTTTCTTACCTCCTCTTGTCCGTATTTGATTACTCGTGGTTCTCATTATGTGTTTTACTCTTGTTTTCTTTTTGCTTTATGTTATGTCATTAGCTTACGTTATTAAACCTATTATTCATTTCTCCGCTTTCCGTTACTTGTCTTTATTATATTTTGTTCCATTTAGCTTGTCCTAGTAGGTGTCTAGACCCGGCTTCATCACTACTCTACCGAGGTTAGGCTTGATACTTACTAGGTACTGTTATGGTGTACTCATACTAAACTCTGCACATTTTTGTGCAGATCCAAGTACATCTATCTGTGCTGGACGCTATTGATCATTTAACTATTTTTGGATACTTAAGGTATACCTGCTCGACGTCCGCAGGCCTCGGAGTCACCTTCTTCTATCTCTTATTACTCTTTGTCCTTTATTCAGACAGTGATGTATATTGATATTTTAGTACTTTCCGGTAGAACTTATGACTCAGTCTCACCGGATTTTGGTAAATATTGTATTATGGTTTAGTATTAAGATCCTTATGAGACTTATCAGTTTATATATTGTTTTTAGTTGTAACATTTCTTTCTTAATATCTTGTTTTTTAGGCTTACCTAGTCTTAAAAACTAGGTGTCATCACGACATCCTAAGGTGAGAATTTGGGATCGTGACAAGTTGGTGTCAGAGCTCTAGGTTCATAGGTGTTACAAGTCATAAGCAAGTTTAGTAGAGTCTTGCAGATTGATACGGAGACGTTTGTACTTATCTTCGAGAGGCTACAAAAATGTTAGGAAATTTCACTTCTTTGATTTCTTATCGTGCAAATTTGTTGACTTCAAAATCTGAATCTCGTCTTTCTATTCTCTCCCATATGGTGAGGACACACACTGCTTGATTTGATGATTAGACACCCGCGCCCCCTGCTAGAGCCACGCGAGGACGGGGTCGGGGCCGAGGTAGATACCGAGGATGGGCAGCCAGAGCACCTGCTCGAGCAGCGACTAAGGAGCCACCAGTAGCTCCGATCAGGGAACAAGCACCTGAGACGCGTGTTACCGCCCTATACTTCAGGAGACCCTAACATAGTCTTTGAGCATGTACGGCAGCACTCTAGCTCAAGCGGGATTGATCCCCCTTGCACTAGCTACATCTTAGGCTGGGGGAGAAGCTCAGACTATCGCGGCTCGCACTCCCGAGCAACGGGTCCACATTGATCAGGTTCCAGGTGTCATGCCAACACAGCCCGTTATACCGGTTCATCCAGAGGTCAGGCCAGAGGCATTTGAGGAGGAGTAGAGGAGGCTTGAGAGGTTGAAGAAGTATGATCCTCCTACTTTCAGTGGCACAACTAGCGAGGATGCGTATGGTTTTCTAGAGAAGTGCCGCCGTATTCTCTACACCATGGGTATTGTGGAGGTGATTGCTTTTACTACATTTCAGATGCCAGGAGCAGCTTACAAGTGATGGCAGGCTTACGAGGAGGGTAGGCCAGCAGATGGAGCCTTACTCACCTGGGATAAGCTTACAAAGATGTTCTTGATAGAATTTGTTTTCGGACCCTTCGTGATGCATGGTGCACACAGTTTGAGAAGTTGCATCAGGGGACCCTGTCAGTGTCAGCATATGCTATCAGATTCAGTAAGTTGTCCAGACATGCACCTGCCTTGGTTTCTACAATCAGAGAGCGTCTTTGCAGATTCATCGAGGGACTCAACTATGGTATTAGATTCAGCATGGCTTGAGAGTTAGAGACAGACACTCAGTATCGCCAGGTGGTAGGGATCGTGTGGAGGTTGGAGTGTATGCAGGACTGCAAAAGAAAGGACAGAGATGCCAAGAGGCCTTGAGATTCTAGAGGATATAGTGGTGTCCGTGCCCCAGTTGCAACCTGTCATGGTAGAGGCTATGTGAGCCGCCCAGTTCATTCAGCACTTCCAACTTCTAGTTGTGCTTGGCTATTCCGAGGTTTCAGGTTGTGCATTTTGTTCAGCCACTATCCAATGCACCTCCTGCACAGGGTTCTTTCAACGGTCAGTCTAGCCGACCATGCCAGGGTCAGTTTCAGCAGCCACACCCACCGAGAGCTTGCTTTGAGTGCGGTGATACCAGACATATGGTGAGGGACTTCCCCAAACTCAGGCGGAGTGCACCTTCACAGACTACTCAGACTCCACGGATTCCGAAGGGTCCACAAGGTTCTCAGGCGATGATTGCTGCTCCACCTGCCCACCTGCTAGGGCTGGAGGTCAGGCGGGTAGAGGTTGCCCCAAAGGGGGAGGTCATGCTAGATTCTATGCTTTTTTGGGTAGAACGGAGGTGGTTGCATCAGACGTAGTCATCATAGGCATTGTTCTGGTTTGTATAGGGTTGCCTCAATTTTATTTCATCCGGGCTCCACTTACTCATATGCGTCATCTTAATTTTATATGTGTTCATGCCTATGGGAGATTCTATTGTTGTGGAACGTGTTTATCGGTCGTGTTTAGTGGATATTTGTGGTTTTGAGACCATAGTTGATCTATTGTTACTCAATATGGTAGACTTTGATGTGATCTTGGGCATGGACGGGTTGTCGCCCTATCATGCTATTCTGGACTGTCAGCTAATGTCGGGTATTATTGACCCATGATGGGATCGGGCTGCACGCTGCAACAAGTTTTATTAGCGCTTGGGTAGGATCCGCCCCTCCGGAGTCTGACATACCAACAGTGTGCACAGGTACCATACAGTGCTGAGTGACTGAGTGTGATTAGCGAGAATTGAGACAGTCAATTTGAGTACTCTGAGAGTGTGAGTATGTGAGGTTTTTATTGTGTTGTTGACATGCACATTGACATGTAGATATAGAGATGTAATATTCCTCATATCAGTTATACTTGGCATCTTTTAACTTTATTGAGCTTAACTATTAAACCTGAAATTATGTCTACATTCTTGTCTGTGTACCAACAGATTATGAAATTCTCTAAGATATTATTTTCATATTTCCTATCATTTCTGTATTGTTAAATTCTCTATTTGGACTGTATTGGTTGAGCTCATCACTGTTTTTGGCTCAAGGTTAGTCTTGTTACTTATTAAATACATTGGGTCGGTTGTACTCATACTACACTCTGCACTTCGTGTGCAAATCTAGGTACTTCCGGGCACGGAGGTTGCTAGTATTGGAGGTTATTCAGTTCAGAGACTATTGAGGTAGCTGCCTTTGGCGTCCGCAGACCTTGACTCTCCTTCTTTTTCTTTTAGTTTTACTTATACTGTTCTACCTTCCTAGATAGTGTTCCAGTAGTTAGACCACGTTATTGTATAGATGCTCGTGTACTCAGTGACACCAGGATTTTGGGGGATATTGTATTGAGTCGCGATATTTTCTTATCAGTAATTATGAGATTTTTCTCTTGAACTTATATTACTATGTTTTCCAAATTTAAAGATGCGTGGTTATATTGTAATTGTCGGCTTGCCTAGTATTGCGATATGCGCTGTCACGACATGTGAGATTTGGGTTGTGAAGTGACTTACCTCTCATCAGGAACACCTTTAACCTTCTAAAAAAACTTTTTCTTTTAAATATACCACCAATTGATTTGAATTTAGTCAAATATTACTTAAATGAGTTAATATAAGCTATAGAAATTAACCCCAAACTATAAACATTCAACCTTTAAACAAATCTTGAAATGTCAACAAAAGTCATCCCTGGCCCGTGTAGTCAAAACTCAAGTTTAGAGGTAGATCTCATTGACCCATAACCCTGCGAGTCCAAATATGTGCTTAGATTTCCATTTAGAGTCCAATTGGGCATTCAAAACTCAATTTGGGTAATTCTAGCTCTATGTCTCAAAAACCACAATTTTGCACTCAAAACTCAATTTGGGTAATTCTAGCTCTATGTCTCACTAACCATAATTTTTCTTGTTTAAATATATATTTTGATGTTAAATCTTGTGATAAATTCATATATAAACTTATTTAGGTTAGAATCACCTACCCCAAGCTTGTAGGTAAAACTCTGCCTCAAACCTCTCAAAATGAGCTCCAAAAGTTGAGAAATGAATTAAATTACAAAACTCAGCCTTAAATAGCTTCCAAAAGTAGCTATCAAGAAAGCGCCTAGGTGGTCGCAAATTTTCTTTGCAGGCCACATATCCATCGCATAACATAATATTTTCAAAAGTCTGCCCTGGCCCCTTCTAGTAAACTGATCATAACCCCATGTACAAAAGTCTGAATGCTGTCATAGTGACCAAAAGACACCACAAGGAACTCATAGTGACCATAACGGGTCCTGAATGCCGTCTTCAGAATATCTGAGTCCTGAATCTTCAAGTGGTGATACCCAAACCGTAAATCAATCGTAAAGAACACCCTCGCTCCCTAAAGCTGGTCAAATAGATCATCAATGTGCAGCAAAGGATACTTGTTCTTGATTGTAACTTTGTTCAACTGCCTATAGTTGATGCACATCCGTATAGTACCATCCTTCTTCTTCACAAATATAAGCAATGCACCCCTAGATGACACACTAGGCCGAATAAACCCCTTATCAAGGAGCTCATGAAGCTGCTCTTTCAATTCTTTCAACTCAGCTGGTGCCATACGATACGGAGGAATAAAATGGACTGAGCATCCGGAAAGTCTCGTACTACTGGTACAGAATCAATAGTAGGGGTATTAGCACACATCCCTCAAAAAGGCCAAATATGATAGGCACCCTTTCCTAACTATCCGTTGGGCCTTCAGATAAGAAATCACCCTGATGGGAACATAATCTAGAGAACCTCTCCACTACATCCTTGGCTTCCCACCGTCTCCAACGTCACGGTCTTAGCGTGAAAATCCAGAATATCATGACATGGAGACAACTAGTTCATAACCAAAATCACGTCGAAATCAACCATACTAAGCAATAAGAGATTAACTCGAGTCTCCAATCCCCCAATAGTCACTACAAACGACCGATACACACAGTCCACAACAATAGTATCGCCCACTGGCATAGATACATGAACATGTGAAACTAAGGACTCATGGGGCATATCCAAAAAACGAATAAAATAGGATGATACACAGGAATAAGTAGAACAAGGGTCAAATAATGCGGAAGCCTCCCTGTGGCATACTGAAAAAATACCTATGATCACTCCGTTTTGAAGAAACGACCTCTAGCCTGGCAGGATTAGTATAAAATCAAGCCTGACCACCACCCGTACGGCCTCCCCCTCTAATGCCTAGCTGCATGGGCCCTACCCCGAACTGGCTGAGCGGGTGGTGTAACTTCTGGTGCTGGTATCATCGACCAAGAAATCTGCTGTGGAACCCCACTCAACAATCTAGGGAAATCCCTCTCGAGATAACTCATGTCCCCGCACTCAAAACAACCTCTCCTCTGACGTAGCTGCTGCTCCTGATAACTCGAGAAACTACCTGTAGAAACCTGAGCGGACAAGGTATGGTGAGAACTCTATGCTAGTAATGCACTGAATGATGACTGGCTCGAACGAGCACTGTAAGAACCGTTGTTAACTGATGCACCACGATGAGCTGGACGAGCCGTCTGAGCGGGCCTATAAGGACGACCCCTGCTGTATTAGGTCTGACCCTCAAAAGGAACACGCTGAATCTACCCAAACCATGAGGCCTGTTGGCCTCCCTCTCTTGACTACAGACCAAATCTAGCCGCCGAACAATATCAACCACCTCGTCGAACCTAGCACCTGATACACTCTCCCGAGTCATAACAAAATGCAACTTATAGGTGAGGCCATAAATGAACCTCTTAATCCTCTCCTTCTCAGTGGGAACCAACCAAACTGCATGACGAGCCAACTCAGAAAACCTCATTTTATACTGGGTCATAGACATGCACTTCTAGCGTAGCTGCTCGAACTGCCTACGCAACTCCTCCTTGTGGGTCTGTGGCACAAACTTCTCCAAGAAGATAACGGAGAACGCATTCCATGAAAGTAGTGCAACACCGAATGGCCTGCTCCTCTCACAGGTCTCCCACCATCTGAAAGTTTGCCCTAGTGAGCTGAAAAGTAGTAAATGAGACCCTACTAGTCTCTAGAGACTACCCGTCGTGCGAAGAATCGCTGGCACCTATCCAAGAAGTGCTAAGCATCCTCTGACTTAGCCCCACTGCATGATGGAGGCTGGAGCCTCCGGAATCTTTCTAGTCTCATCTGCTCTTCTTAACTCATAACGGGACCCACCTGGACCTGAGCAACTGTAACTAACTGGGCTGGTAGTACCCCTGGTGTCTGAAGTCCCTGCACCACCTGCTCAAGAGTACGGACGGCTGGACTCTGAGTACCTCCCCCGGCCTGAGAAGTGGCTGGCGCGGTATGAAAAAAAATCGCCTGAGCAAGGCTAGTGCAAACAGTCAATATCTGGGCCAAAGCCTCTTGAAGGACTGGAATCATGATGGGCATAACTGGTGCCTGAGCTAGCCTCACTTGCTCAACCACATCTGGGACCTGCTCCTGAGTTGGATCAATTGATGGATCTGCAGGTGATGCTCTAGCTGCTGTACGAGCTGCACCTCGGCCCCTACCGTGGACCTCGCTTCTCGTGGCCCTAATTGTGTTACTGGTGGCCGTCCGCCTGGTCCGATAGCACGTGTCCTCACCATCTGTGAGAGAGTATAATAACAGAAGTTTAGTTCCCGGAATCAACAAATTCAGACGACAAGAGTGCAAGAAAGTGAAGTTTTCCTAAGGGTTTGGCAGCCTCTCCAAGATAAGTACAAACGTCTCTGTACTGATCGGCAAGACTCTACTAAACATGCTCATGACTCGTGAGACCTATATAACCTAGGCTCTGATACTAACTTATCACGACCCAAAACTCAACATGTCGTAATGGCGCCTATCATGATACTAGGCAAGCCGACAACTCACACATACCAACATATTTAAATTCAAAATATACTGAAATAGGTTTAAATAAGTAAAAATCTCATAAAACTGGATGAAAACGCCTCAAATCAATAGAGAATTTCCCAAAACTTGCGTGTCACTTAGTACATGAGCATCCATCCAATAACACATTCTAATACACTGTCCAAGAAAGTGGAACAGAATAAGTAAAAATTAAGAGATAGGGGAGGAGAGCCAAGTTATGCGGAGGCCAAAGCAGCTACCTGGATAATCTTCGAACATGTAAAACTCCACGATCAGCAACAGCGTGCCCGGAAATACCTAGATCTGCACATGAGGTGCAAGATGTAGTGTGAGTACAACCAACTCAATAAGTATCGTAAATAAACAAGGCAAGGTAAGAGAAGCTTAATTTTTTGAGGATACTGATTATTCCAGTGTAATTCAGCCTTTTTAATCCAGCGCATCACAATATTTAAAGCTAACTTATTAAACTTCGTGAGAAGAATATCCTTATGTGCATGTGCATTGTTTCTCAAATACCCTGCTCAAACAGTATTATGGCATGTAGAGGAAGGAAACCAGTAAATCAGATAAATGATCAAGAAGATACAAACTTTCACACACTGCACGGATAACTCATATACTGCACGGACAATTCACGAGCTAACAATAGAACATGCACGGAGAACTCAAGTGCGACATGGACAACTCACGTGTCAAAATAATCAATATATGGATCCGTACGGATAGCTCACGTGCTGCACGGACAACTCACGTGCCAATAATATCAGTATATAGACCCACATAGATAAATTACGTGCTGCACGGACAACTCACGTGGCAGTAACATAATCCGCCCGGCATAGTCATAGGCCCCCAGTCCAAACATATCATACAGAAGCAATAAAATAAGTATACATGTATATGATGAATGAAATAAGATTGTCATGCTCGTGGACTGGTATAAGTAATATGCTAAAGTGTAGGCATGTGCAAAGTGTGCTATCATAGCTCAAACCGACAAATTTCATCAATGAAAAGCATTTATCAAGTTTGTTCAAGGGTTAAACCTCTATCTAGCCTCAGCATGGCTCCAATAAATAGGATAAATTGTTACAACATGTGAGATATCATAGCTTAAAGCTTAACAGTCATTTCTCGGCTTATGGGAGCCCGAACACAACCCAAGCATGAATATATAATCTGGTGCCCGCACATGGGCTCATCCCATGAATGTGCGAACCCAAAAGCACGTGACTATCACAACAATTCAGGCAACTGGTGCCTCAACCAAGTTTAAATACGATACTTACCTCAAGCAAATCGAATCACTCCGCTAGCAATCCCTTGCCTCACGAATCAGCCTCCGAACGCCTCGAATCTAGCCACAAATAATTCGAGACAATCAACTCAAGCTATAGGAATAATTCCATATAAAAATGCTAAGTTGTTAATAAAAAGTCAAAAAAGTCAACTCAAAAATAAACCCTCGGGCCCACGTCTTGAAATCCGATAAAAGTTACAAGATATGAGTACCCATTCAACCACGAGTCCAACCATACCAAAATTACTCAAGTCTGATACCAAAATCCTGCTCAAACCCCCAAAATTCGCACTAAGAAGTTTCTTCCATTTTCCCCCAATTTTCAACCCAAATCACTAATTAAATGATAAAATCAATTATTTATGCATGTAATTTAACCAAAGCTGAGTTAGAATCACTTACCCCAATCACTCCTTTGAAAATCTCTCCAAGAATCGCCTTAATCCGAGCTCCCAAAATCAAATGGTGAAATAAACTCAAACCCTCATTTTTTAGATTTAATATTCTGCCTAGAAGTCCTTAATCGTGATCGCGGAAAATGACTCGCGATCACGGAGCACAAACTTAGCTTCCCCAGAATTTAACACTACTCGTACAGAACCATGCGAACACAAACAGCAGCATTCCTGACCTACAAGATCGCGGACAGACCCACGCGATCGCATAGAACAATGCGCATGAACCCAGCTCCTACCTCATTCCTCTTCGCGAACGCGGCCTAGCCTACACGTTCGCGATTCACTTCTTCACTAACCTACGCGATCGCAGCCCTCAACTCGCTAACGTGTAGAACAAGAATTTCAGCTGCCCAAATAGGCCTACGCGATCGCGGCCCTTCCCATGCGATCACGTATAAGAAAACCAAACTTGAACACCAACAAACTTCAGCCATTTCTCCAAGTCAAATTCCACTTAGATAACCATCCAAAATCCCCCGAGGCCCCCGGGACCTCAACCAAACATACCAACAAGTCCTAAAATATCATACGAACTCGCTCAAAGCATTAAATCACATCAAAGAATGCTAAAACCACGAATCGCTCATCGATTCAAGCCTAATGAACTTATGAACTTCTAACTTCTACATTCGATGCCAAGACCAATCAGATTAATTCTAATTGACCTCAAATTTTGTGCACAAGTCATAATTACACAACTACTTACTCAACTCCCGAAACCAAAATCTGAGCCCGGTAACCACGAAGTCAACTCTCGGTCAAACTTCTCAATTTCCAAAACTTCTAATTTTCCAACATTCGCCATTTCAAGCCTAAATTAACTATGGACCTTCAAATCACTATCCAGACGCGCTCCTAAGTCAAAAATCACCCAATGGAGCTATCAGAACCATTAAAACTCTATTCCGGAGCCATTTACACATAAGTCAATATTCTGTCAACTTTTTCAACTTAAGCTTCTAACCTTGAGACTAAGTGTCTCAACTCATTCCGAAACATACCCGTAACCTAACCAACTATCCCGGCAAGTCACATAACAATAATTTAGCATAAAATAAGCAGTAAGTGAGGGAACGGGGGTACAACACTCAAAATGACCGGGCGGGACGTTACACCAAGTGACATGAGTTCATTAGTGATAATGGTGAACCTTGTGATCATCTCCTGAATGGAAAGAATCCTTCATTGAGAATAATTAGTAATTTCTCATTAACATTTCAATTCGTGACTTCTTTAGTTGGTTTGTTCCTTCATGAGCCACTTAAATAGCATCCCAGATTTTCTTAGCATTTGAGCATGTTGATATTCTGTTGCACTCTTCGGTACCAATGCCATAAATGAGAATTTCTTTAGCCTTAACATTCTTTTCTATCATTCTAGAATCCGCTGCTAGAAACTCAGATGAAACTTCAGGTTCATTTTCTCTCTGCTCATTTTGCTTAATGGGAACAAGGGTATCCTTATTGACTATGGTCTACAATTCATAGTCTTCTACAGCTATAAAATCCTCCATCCTTTCCTTCCATCAATTGTAATATTTTCCATTGAACATAGGCGACCTAGTGGTTGATTGTCCTTCATTGATTTCGGGTGATGCACTCATTTTTCAGGATCTCAAGAGGTGTTAACCAGATCTCAAAGAACCTTCTCTTATATCAGTTGTTAAATTGAGTGCTCCCTAAGATTTGCCTATGTCCGTGGTTCTTTAGTTATGTACGTAATGTAAATACTGATAAACAACGAACACAAGATTTAACGTAAAAAATTACCGGACTCAAAAGGTACAAAAATCACAACCTACCCTGTTGGATTTAACTCAAACTCCAATAAAATAAATGAGCAAAAAAATTTAGATTACAACTCTTGCAATCTAAGAGCTGAAATAGTAGCACGACTCTTACACTCTCTCAAGTCACTTTGACTTGAGAAACTAGAGTTTACAAAAACTACAACTGTTCCAAAGTATTAAACAATCAAAGAGTATAACTCGATAACCTAATACTATCCACTAAGACTTAACTAACTTGCAACTAGATAACTTATAAGAACCAACTCCTCAAGTATTACACTCTACATGCCCATCAAGGATGTAGGTTGAACACTTCAAGAATCAAGCTGCTTGGATTATTTTTTTGGCCAGAATGCTACACTCTCAATCTGTGTAAAATGAATATTCATGCAATACAACGGAAGAATATCTACTCACGCATTAGTCAAACCCCAAACCCGGTAACCAAAGATTTGGGAGTCCTAATTACGGAAAGTCTCTCAAACGGGTAAATATCTTTTCTATAAAACCATTGTTGCCAGCTACCTTAAAGATCCTAAAAGATATCAATTTGTGTGAATCAGAATATGTATCTTGAAGATCATTTTCTTATAATATCGCAAAGACAATATCCTTTATACTTTCACTGCAAGATACCATAGTGCCAAAAACGTTTCGTATTCACCCTTTAAGAAGCTGGTTCTAAGCACATATTCATTTTTATATTTATTAATCATCAAAACACATAAGACTCAACAGATAGTAAAGAGTACCAACAAAAATAGGGAACTTTGTATACGGTCGAAGTCGGGCCCAACTGTATATGGTCGAAATCGGGCTCGACTCTATATGGTAAAAATCAGAATCGACTATTGCACGACATGTTGCGTTCGGAATGCGTAGGGTTGAAGATCGACCCCGAGTTTCAGCGAAGCAGAACATGATGCCAGAATGTCCTACCTCGAGAACACCGAGCACGTGATCCAAAATCGATCCTGACTCCAAAAATGCTCGAGGGAATATCACCGAACCTAAATAACAGAAAGCTAAAATATCCGTAATGAGACGAACATCACGGCAGGAATCTCAGCACAAATTTGTGGAACCACTTAATTAGCAAATCAGGAGATCATTTACCTTATATGGAGTTGTACCAAATGTAGGATCCCCTATTATATAAAGTGGGGTTTAATTATTTGTAAGGACACTTTCCAATCATCGAAAAAGACAGCTATAGATTGTTCTCTTAATCATTTTTTTTATTATCTTGTTCCAATTTCTATTATAATCAATCCCTGCCCAAGAAGGATCAACCAACGATCAACAATATCTAGCTTGGGTGGTTCGTATTCTTTTCATTTATTACTTAATTTTAACTTCCATTGTATTATTCGTCATTTGTATCAAATTAGGCCACGTATCCTTAAAACCAAGTATAAAATTAATTGTTATTCGATTTTTAGGGTAAATTGTTTGGCGCCCACCGTGAGGCTAAGGATAATAGTGGATACTTGAAACAAATTTCCATAACACACATTGCTTCAAACTTGCTCTTTGAAGTGTTTTTGATTCCAGGCTATAATACAAAAATGTCAAACTCTCAATCGGCACCTCTGAACGTTGATAACGAGTTCGATCATCAAGGCGAAAATAATAACGTAGCACCCGATGACGAAGTTCCGATCGATGCTAATTCACATGTGGCGGTCGATGCAGATCATCCTACTAACCCCTCAAATAGCGTTCATAGGGGAGTCCGATCAGTAACGCCAAATCCCCAAAACGTTGAAAGGGACGGGATCAGCCTCCGGATGATCTTCGAAATGTTACAAGCCCAACAGACGGCGATAGCTCAGTTACAAAATCGAAGCCAAATCTCGAACAGGGTTGAGCCCAGCCCCTAAAACAGAACTTAATAGAGTACCCTGCCGTCACATGGGCTGACATACATAACCGGTACCAGTTAAAAATCAGAGTTAAAGATGATTAGCTCGGAGCCCCATCAGGATCCATTTACCCCTTTAGAGCTTACGACATAATTAGAAGGGATATTTATCGCGAAACAAGATCGAATAGAGATCGAAATCATCCATATCAGGGGGACAGAAAAATCGGCATATCCGGGCAAAACTCTCTAATACATGAAAGGAGAAATGACCGAAGTCAAAGCAGCAGGTGGCTCATGACCAAAAGCAGCTTCGAAAGGCCCATCGGGAATAAAGAAGCACCACGGTTATCGGAGTACAACTTTAATGTCGATGCTGCCACTATTATATCGGCTATCGAACGCATCAAAGATACTACATGGCCTCGACCATTGCAATCCGATCCGGCCCAAAGGGATCCTAATCAAATATGCAAATATCACGGCACTCACGGTCATAAAACGGAAGATTGTCGGCATCTGAGAAAAAAAGTAGCCTGGCTACTCAGTAACGGACATCTTCAAGAATTCTTGAGCGAACGAGCGAAAAGTCACTTCGAAAACAGGAACCCTGACAAACAGACATGCCAGGAAGAACCTCAACATGTGATCAACATGATTATCGATAGAGTCGATACCCCTCAAGGGCTAATGTTGAAATGTACCAAAATATCCATTACTAGGGAAAAGCGCACTCGGGATTACACGCCAGAGGGAACTTTATCTTTTAACGATGAGGATGCTGAAGGAATTGTACAACCCCACAATGATGCACTGGTAATATCTATACACATACATAAAGATAGAATAAAATGTGTGTTAATTGATCCATGTAGTTCGACCAATATAATCGTATCATGGATCGTGGAGCAACTCGGCCTGTTAAACCGGATCATTCCTACAGTATGAGTATTTAACGGGTTCAATATGGCATGTGAGATCACCAAGGGTGAGATGACGTTGCCAATAAATACTGTTGGAACCATTCGAGAAACAAAATTCTGCGTGATCGGAGGGGACATGAGATACAATGCTTTGTTCGGGAGGCCATGGATCCATGACATGAGGGCGGTGCCTTCGACACGGCACTAGGCGTTCAAAATTACGACGCCCGATGGAGTTAAAACAATTTACGGGGAGCAACCAGCCGCGAAAGAAATGTTCGCGGTGGTAGAAGTGACGCCAACACCAACAGTTCCAAACCAAGAGATCGAAAGCAGGACAAAATAGCAATCACATATACCATCTTCTGCAAATGTGGACAAACAGGTATATATCGAGGATGAAGATTATGGGGTTCCCATATCTTTTATCACCCCCGATAATTCCGATGCCATTAAATTGACTGTCGAGGAACTGCAACAAGTTACGCTGCGAGAAGACTTGCCCGAACAAAAGGTATACCTGGGCTCGGAGTTGAGCCCGAGCTTAGGACAAAACTTATTCGATTCCTTACAACTAACGAAGACGGCTTCGCTTGGTCCTACCTTTATATAACAGGTATACCATCGGAGATAACCACTCACAAGCTGAGCCTGGATCCGAAGTTCCATCCGGTCAACAAAAAAGGAGGCCTCGGTCCGAAGTCAAACATGCATTCATCAAGGATGAGGTAACTAAACTTCTAAAGATAGGGTCTATTCGGGTGGTTAAATACCCCAATTGGTTGGCTAACGTAGTGGTAGTCCCTGAGAAAGGGAATAAATTAAGAATGTGTGTAGATTATAAAGACTTGAATAAAGAATGTCCAAAAGACTCTTTTTCCTTACCCAACATCGACCGCATGATCAATGCTACTGCCAGCCACGAGACCCTTAGTTTTCTCGACACATACTCCGGCTACAACCAAATACGGATGGACCCAGGCAATCAGGAAAAAACTTCCTTCATCACTAAATATGGCACATACTACTACAATGTAATGCCATTTGGGTTAAAAACTGCTGGCGCCACATACCAACACCTACTAAACAGAATGTTCAGGAAACAACTAGGAAAGACAATAGAGGTTTATATTGACGACATGTTAGTTGAGCCTTGCGAGCAGAGCACTATTTAAGCCATTTGCAGGAAACATTTAGTGTATTGAAGTAGTACAACATGAAGCTGAACCCGGAAAAGTGCGCGTTTGGAGTGGGTTCGGGTAAATTCCTCAGATTCATGGTCTCAAACCGGGGAATCGAGATCAACCCTGAAAAGACGAAGGCTATCGAGGATATCACGGTCGTAGATAAAATGAAAGCCATGCAAAAGTTGATCGAATGGATAGCCGCTCCAAGACGATTTATTTTGAAGTCGTCTAGTAAAAGCTACCGGTTCTTCGCTTTATTGAAAAAGAAGAATAACCTTTCATGGACTCTGGAATGCCAGCAAGCTTTGGAAGAACTCAAAAGGTATTGATCGAGACGGTCATTGCTTCATACACCAAAGGCGGACGAACAACTGTACCTTTACCTGGTAGTCTCAGAGGTAGCGGTAAGCGGTGTCCTAGTCCGGGAAGAAGAAGGTACATAATTTCCAATTTATTATGTCAGCAGAACCTTAGGCGAAGCCGTGACTAGGTACCATCACTTAGAAAAACTGGCACTCGCTTTGTTAAGCGCTTCTAGGAAACTGAAACCATATTTCCAATGTCATCCCATATGCATCATAACAACTTACCCATTAAGAAATGCTATGCATAAGCTCGAGCTCTTGGGCCGATTGGCCAAATGGGCCATAGAAATAAGTGTGTACGACATTGAATATCGACCTCGAACTGCCACTAAATCCCAGGTGTTGGCAGACTTTGTGGCTGATTTCACACCAACCCTAATACCCGAGGTCAAAAGAAAGTTGTTAGCTGACTCAGGAACTTCTTCGGGAATATGGACCCTTTTCGCAGATGGTGCCTCGAAAGCAAGGGGATCCGGATTTGGCATCGTATTGTAGCCACCAACGGGTAAAATAATTAGACAATCTATTAAGACTGTGAAACTGAATAACAACGAGGCAGAATATGAAGCCATGATTGCAGGCCTAGAACTAGCCAGGAGCTTGGAAGCGGAAGTGATCGAAACCAAGTGCGACTCCCTTCTTGTGGTAAATCAAGTCAATGGAATGTTCGAGGTCAGAGAGGAGTGGATGCAGTGACATTGCATCGGTTCAAGGAATGGACCTTACAACATATACCTCGAGATCAAAACTGTGAGGTTGGCGCCCTCGCTAGCTTGGGGTCGTCGATCGAAGATGACGAGTTCGACTCGGGAAAAGTCATACAGCTCATGAGGCCAGTAGTGGAAGAAGGCCACACTGAGATCAACTCGACAAACCTAACTTTGGATTGGAGGAACAAATACGTAGAATATCTCAGCTCCGATAAATTGCCCTCGGATCCAAAAGAGTCGAGGGCCCTGCGTACGAAGGTGGCCCGATTCAGCTTGTCCGAAGATGGAACCTTGTTCAGAAGAACATTTGACGGCCCACTCGCGATATGTCTGGGACTGGGTGATATTGAGTACATTTTAAGGGAAATCCACGAAGGTACTTGCGGGAATCATTCAGGCGCCAAGTCATTAATTCGGAAAATAAACAGAGCCGGTTATTACTGGGTCAATATGAAAAAAGACGAAAAGGAGTTCGTTTGAAAGTGTGACGAATGCCAAAGGCACGCCCCGATGATCCATCAACCGGGGAGATACTCCACTCAGTCCTATCACCATGGACGTTCATGAAGTGGAGGATGGACGTCGTTGGTCCTCCTCCGTACGCACCAGATAAAGCTCAATTTATACTAATTATGACTGACTATTTTTCTAAATGGGTGGAAGCTCAGGCGTACGAGAAGGTTAGGGAAAAAGAAGTCATCGATTTCATTTGGGATCACATCATATGCTGATATGGAATGTCAGCCGAGATCATATGCGACAACGGGAAGCAATTCATCGGTAGTAAAGTGACCAATTCCTTGAAAATCACAAGATCAAAAGGATCCTATCGACACCCTACCGGCCCAGTGGGAATGGACAAGCCGAATCTACCAACAAAACCATACTTCAGAACCTCAAAAAGAGGTTAACTGATCCCAAAGGGAGATGGAAGGAAATATTGCCCGAAGTCCTATGGGCATATCGTACGACCGCGAAATCCAGCATCGGAGCCACCCCATTCTCTCTAATTTATGGCGCTGAAGTTTTGATACTGGTCGAGGTCGGGGAACCAAGTATCAGGTTCCGGTATGTAACAGAGGAATCGAACCACGAAGCCATGAATACGAACTTGGAACTGTTAGATGAGAGACATGAAGCCTCCCTTGTTCGATTAGCTACTCAAAAGCAAAGGATCGAGAGATATTATAACAGAAGGACCAACCTTCGATACTTCAACGTCGGGGACTTAGTACTAAGAAAGGTCATGCCGAACACATGAAGTCCGAATGAGGAAAAGCTGGGACCAAACTGGGAAGGACCTTATTGTACCATTAAAATCCCCGGAAAGGGATCCTACAAGCTCGGAACAGTAGATGGTAAACAACTACCAAACAACTGGAATATAAGTCACTTGAAGCGGTATTACTGCTAAGGTACGACCCTGTTCTTTATTTTTATTTGCATTACGAACTAACATTTGCAGGTATCAAACAAGGGGCCATACGAGATATTAGGTCTGAAAGCACGCGTTGCACTCTTTTTCCCTTGAACCAGTTTTGTCCCAAAATGGGTTTTACGGAAAGGTTTTTGATGAGGCAACAAGTAAATCGTGCTAACTTAGATTCGAAGGCCGATAGTAAATCGGTGACAACAGTATTTGAGGCCTATCTTCAATCGACCTCGAATACTGGGAGGCCACTTTAGCTTGCAAAGATATTTTAGGATTGAAGGGCTGAAGATCAATAAGATTCAATGTAAGGGCCAAACGGTCAAATGAACCGTGCTCAAATAGATTGATCGAATCCTAACACAAGTTGCACACATATATTACCATTATGTACAAGAATAAAGAGAAGTCTCTTGTATACAAACATCCTACTTCCAATTAAAACGAGCCCAAGGGCCACTTTAACTTGAGTTCGAATAATCACTCTCTCACTCGGGGACTACCGTCCGAAATTTTTTTTTTATTCAAGGGGATATAAGACCTATTAGGCAACCCCCGAACTAAAAGGCCAAGGCCATACCGGGTTAACGAAATCTGCGGGTACAAAGCTTATTTGGCTATGCCCGAATTAAAAGGCTAAGGTCATACCGGGTTAACAAAATATGAGGGCACATCGCTTATTTGGTAATGCCCGAATCAAAAGGCTAAGGCCACTCCGAGTTAATAGTACTCGAGTGCTAAGGCATTCTGATCTTTGCAAATCTAAATATAAAACAAGGCAAAGAGAAAATTTGAAAGTTTTGAAAAGAAAGCTTTATATATATATATATATATATATGTATATATATATATCAAAAATCCCTTTTACAGAAATCGAGCAATCTCGATACACAATATTAAACATGGAAAGAGATAAAACTCGGTCAGGAGCGACTTGGTCTCGAATGGATCTTGCCTCGACATCAGGATTTTCGAGGTCTTCTCATTCTTCAGACCCGACTGAATCCTCGAATCATCCTCCTCTGGAAAGGCTAGTTTTCTTGCCTCGGCTTCAGCTATCTTGGCATCTTCGATCTCCGCTGATAAATCAAAGCCTTGAGCGTGAATTTCCTCAAGAGCAAGCCTGCAAGATTGCCACCTCATATGGTCAACCATATTACTTGATTGGTCTTGAGCAGCTTCAGCATCGGCCTTATATTGAGCCACTAATTCATCACCTTCGGCTTTGATCACGACAACTTTGACTTGGCCATTTTGCTCTTTAGCCATATTATCTCGATCTAATATAATCGTACTGATCCGGGATTGTAGCTCCTCGGCACTCTTGGTTTGGGCCTCGGCTTTCTCCTATGCCGCTCTAAGCTGAGCCTTTGCTGAAGCTAACTGAGCCCAAGATGTCTCTTTTTCTGAGGCCAGTTGATCCATCTTGCTCCTCCACTCGTCGGGTTCAGCTTTATCTACATTCATTTCAGTTCGAAGCTGATCAATTCGATCACGTTTTTGCCCTACTTGCTAGACTAAGCCAGCATTATCCTTCTAGGTAAGCTCCAGTTCGGCACAAAGGTTCTCCACCTCCTCTTCGATCCGTTCATTGAGAAGTTTCAAGGTGTCTATTTTCTCAATGAGCTCCCGAGCATCGGCCTCATGGCGTTTTGACTCTTCCTAGAATCAGAGAAAAGCCTTATGGTGAAGTACCGAGGCCTGCAAGCATAAAGGAAGATGTTATGATTACTTAAAATTTTAAAGTACACAACAAAGGACATCGAATAAAGATTATCGAATGTTACAAAATTCAGTGCCTATTGAGCTTCATTGAACAGGCAAGGCACATCCTCCTTATTCATTTTTGCCTGATCTTCCTCGGTCAACAAGCATCGAAGATAACTGGCCACCCCAAGGGGGGAGGAAAGAACCCGGGCATCCTCGGGAATGATAAAAGATATGGAGCATTTTTTATCAGGGTAAGCTCTCGGTGCGGAAAACCAATTGACCAATTTTGGACTAAAGGAAGTCCCGCTTGTATCAGAGGATGAGTTCTTCCTCGGTACCTCTAAATTACCGAGCCCAAGAACATCTTCCGTGGCCGTCGAATCCAGACCATCAAAAAAACAACGAAAAAATTCATTCGATCTATGATCTCCATCCAGGGAACGTTCTTTTGCTATTTGGGCCTCGTTGAACATTGATTGAGAATGAGGGCGAATCAACCATTTCAATCAGACCCAATACTTCCAGCGGTGCTCTCCTCGTATCTGGGGAAGCCTCAGTTCTTGTCTCCACCTCGGGTTTCCCAACTCGATGAAGATCCGATTCACTAACCCTTGGTTTGGAGGCCTTGCCCTACAGACTGTGGCGGCACACTAGCCATAAGGTCAAAATCCTCTTCTTCCTCCTCAACCTCATCCCTCAATCGATGTAGCGAGTCCGAAGATAATACTCGATCACTAGCACTCCTCTTTGGCTTACGAGCCAATCTTTCCCTTGGTCTCTTCTTCTCGAGGTTTGGGGAACTTGGGGCCTTTTTTCTTTTCTTCTCCTTATCTTGCTTCGAAACAGGGGGCTCACTGGGAGCATCATCGCCCATGGGTGGAGGTCTCATTTCAACATCTTTTGACAACCCTGTGAAAGAGAAGCAAAACAAGTTAGAAATCGATAGCATAAAGAATTGAGCTCTAATGTAACTTATCTCACCAGTCGGGCCTCCCACCATGAAGTCGGGCCTCCCAAAAACCTAGCCTCACCTAGCCCAAATCACCCAACTGGAGAATGACACTGCCTCCCTCATAATACCTCATATGTAGCCATCTGGATACTAGACGGGTAGCTATTATTGTAGGCAAACTCTGCTAATGGTAGAAACTGATCCCACTGGCCCCAGAAATCTATAACACAGTCTCTGAACATATAATCTAAGATCTTAATGGTTTGTTCGGTCTGCCAGTCCGCCTGAGGATGAATTGGAGCACTCAACTCCATTTTTGTGCCCAACTCACGCTGAACAGCCCTCCAAAAGTACAATGTAAACAGAGCGACTCGATCCGAGATGATAGACAAAGGCACATCATGCAAGTAGACAATCTCTCTGATGTAGATTTTAGCCAACTACTCCTAAGTGTAGGAAGACATAACCGGAATGAAATGCGCAGACTTGGTCAGTCTTTCCACAATGACCCAAACATCATCAAATCTCCTCAAATACCGTGGCAATCCTACTACAATGTCCATAATAATGCGCTCTCACTTCCACTCCGGTATATCTAACCTCTGAAGCAAATCACCAGGCCTCTAATTCATACTTGACCTTCTGCAAAATATGTCCAGTAATATCCTTCTTCATCCTTCGCCATCAATAATTCTGATGCAAGTCACGATACATCTTCGTAGCACCCGGGTATATAGAATACCGCGAACTTTGAGGCTCCCTAAGAATCAACTCCCTCAAACCATCCACATCGGAAATACAGATTCAACCCTGAAGCCTTGATATCCCATCATCACTAATAACCACCTCCTTAGAATCAACTCACAACATGGTCTCCTTAAGGACCAACAACTGGAGATCACCATAATAACGAGCCTTGATGCACACAAACAAGGACAACTGCGCAACAATACAAGTGAGAACTCTGCTATGCTCAGAAATATCCATTCTCATGAATCTGTTGGCCAAAGCATGAAAATCCATAGCCAAAGGCCTCTCTACAGCTGGAATAAATGTCAAACTCCCTATACTCTCTACCTTCCTGCTCAAGGCATTCCCTACCATATTCGTCTTCCGGGGGTGACACAAGATAGTGATATCTAATCCTTCAAGAACTCCAACCACCTCTGTTATCTCAAATTCAAACAAATTTTTTGAACAAATGCTAAAGACTCTTACAATCACTGTAAATCTCATAAGACATGTCATATAAGTAATGCCTCCAAATCTTGAGCGCATGCAAGATAGTTGCTAACTCCAAATCATGTACGTGGTATTTCTTCTCACAGGGGTTCAATTGGCGCGACATGTAGGCAATCACCCTACCATCCTACATCAATGAGCATCACAATAAATAGTATACATCCCCGATCTCGAAGGCAATACTAAAATTGCAGTCGTAGTCAAAGTAGTCTTGAGCTTTTGAAAACTCCCATCACACTCGTCAGACCATCTGAATAATGCACCATACTGGGTCAACTTATTAAATGGATCTACAATAGGTGAAAACCCTTCCATAAAGCGACAATGGTAACCAGCCAAACCTAAGAAACTCCTTATCGATGTAGTGGTAGAAGGTCTAGGCCAACTCTGAATTGCCTCAATCTTCTTTGGATACACCTTGATCCCATCATTAGACACCATGTGGCACAAGAAGTCCACCTAATCCAATGAAATCTCACACTTGGAGAATTTAGCATATAACTTCTTCACCCTCAGAATCTGGAGCACAATCCTAAAATGCTACTCGTGCTCCTCAGCACTACGGTAATATATCAAGATATCATTAATGAATAAAATGACAAAACAATCCAAATAATGTTGAATTACATTGTTCATCAAATGTATGAAAGGTGCTGGGGCATTAGTTAAATCAAAAGACATCAACAAAAACTCATAATGCCTACAACGAGTCCTGAAAGTCGTCTTATGTATGTCTGAAGCCCTAATCTTTGATAGGTGAAAACTCAATATCAAGTCAATCTTCGAGAACACCTTAGCACCCTGAAGCTAGTCAACTAAATCATCAACACGGGGCAATGGATACTTATTCTTGACGGTCACCTTGTTCAACTGCCTATACTCAATACACATCCTTATAGAACCATCTTTCTTCATCACAAACAACATTGGTACACCCTAAGGTACACTAGGCCTGATGAACTCCTTGTTAACAACTCTTGCAACTGCTCCTTCATTTTCTTTAACTCAGCTAGAGTTATATGATACTGTGGAATAGATATGAGCTGAGTGACTGCCACCAAATCAATACATAAATCAATATCCCTATCAGGTGGCATCCTGGTAAGTCTGCATGAAATATATCTAGAAACTCCCTCGCTACTAGAACTGACTCAACAGTAAGAATATCGCACTAACACCTCAAACAAAGGCCAGATATGTCAAACACCCATTCTCAACCATCTGTGGAGCCTTCAAAAACGAAATAACTCTACTAAGAGTATGACCAAGAGAAACTCTCCATTCCAGCCATGGCGACCCCGACATTGCCAATGTCACGTTCTTAACATTACAATCAAAAATAGCATGATACAGAGATAAGAAATCCATACCCAAAATCACATCAAAGTCCACCATACTAAGCAATAGAAGATCAACACTAGCCTCATAGCCCTAGTGGTGACCACACAAGACTGATACACATGATCAACCATAATAGAGTCACCAATAGGTGTATATATATGAACATGGATATCAAGAGAACTACGAGGCAAATCCAAATACGAGGAAAAGTACGATGATGCATAAGAATATGTAGAACTAGGATCGAATAAAAATGATGCATCTTTGTGATAGACTAAAATAATACCTGTAATAACTGTATCAGAAGCCTCCTCCTCAAGTTAACCCGGAAATGTATAACAATGGGCTTGACCTCTGCTAGATTAATCTCCACCTCTAGGATGCCCCCTGATTGATGGGGCTCCCCCTCAAGCAGGTGGGGCTGGTGGTGTAACAACTGGCACTAGAGTCAAGGCTTGAGAATCCTTTTGTGCTGCTTCTCTACCATACCCGGGGCAATCCTTCTTGATATTACCCACCTTTTCACACTCGAAACAACCTCAAGCTGAGAATGGTTGTTGAACCTGAGGCTGCCTCTAGTAACCTGAGCACCCACTAGAAAAACCCTAGACTGAGGGAGTACAGTAGTAACTCTGTGCTGGTAGTGCACTAAATGAGGACTGAACTAGAACGCCATGAGCCGGCTGATAAGCTGAAGGACCTGCTTGAATGGCCTCTCCCCAAATATCTCTACCTCCAAACAAGGTACCACTAAAGCTGACGAAATATTGGACCGCTTGTCTCTCATCACCATGGCCTCCCTGTCGTGACCCCGAATGCGCTTAATCATGCGCGCAATGTCTACAACCTGAAGGAATGTAGTCCCAGTCTCTGCCTCCATAGCCATAGCATTCTGGATACAAAAATTCAACCCCACTATGAACTTCCTCACCTTCTCAACCTCGGTGGGGACCATAAAGCTACATGACGAAAAAGCATAGTGCATCTTATCTCATGCTCGCATAGACATGTGACCCTGTTGGAGGTGCTCAAACAAGCTACGCATCCATCCCTCTTTGTGAGGGGAATAAACGTCTCTAAGAAGAGATGTGAAAACTGACTCCAAGTGAGTGGAGTGCCCCTGCTGGCCTGCAATGCTCATACGACTGCTAGAACCTCTTGGTTGGATCCTTGAGATAGAAGTCATAAAATGACCTCATTCGGCTTAACCAAACCATGATTATGTAGAATCTCCTGACAACCATCAAAGAATCATGTGCATCTATTGAAGGATCAATATCAAACTATGGAAAACATCTTCCTGAACCGATCAAACCTCTTTCGCTCCTCCTTAGACATGGCAGCCTCCACAACTGGCCTAACAGCAAGCATAGGAGGATGTCCCTAGTCGGTACTACTCCTGGTGTCTGATACACAGCAGTAACCTGTTCAGGAGTATGAGTAACAGGTGTGTGTGCTCCTCTCCCAGCCTAAGAAGTAGTTGGTTCCACATGAAGCACCCCAGCCTGTGTCAACCCTTCAGAAGCCCAACAAGACGAACAAGAGCATCCTGAAGTACTGGTGTAGTAATAAACCCCTCTAGCACCTGAACTGGTCCAAACTATAGCACCTCGAAAATTTCATAAATGTTTAGGCCTCATTAATATCTATTGCATTCTAACAACGACGAAGGCTATGAACAAAATCCATTTGGTAGGTTAACATGTGTTGGAATAGTTTGAAGGGCTATAAGGATACGTAGAGGGGGGGGGGGAGTAGTTTGGAACAAGTTGAAATTGTTAAACGGAAAAAGGCACCCAAGGTCGCACATAACCTAAGTTCAAATGATCTTATTTCTATGTATATAATGCGTTACACTATGTTCAAGATATTAAATTTAAATATATTTGAATCTAATTTCTATCTGTTCAAATCGTTCATCATTTGGACTTTGTACACAAAGTTATGACCAATTTACTGAATATTGTCCAACATGTGTGGCCGACTGCACGGTCGCGCACCTGAGAGCGCACCTGAGAGTGCACCTGAAGAAGTTGGCTTCCCCAAGTGCGCGCCCAGATGTGCGTTCAAGAAACGCATCTGGAAAGGTTATAAATAACCCCTAGGTCGGGGAGAGATGATTTAGGGTCAAATTTTAAGAGTTCTTTGCAGCTTTTGGAGAGGATTTCGATCAAGGCATCACTTGGGTTATTCAAGGTAAGATTTTTACCATGTTTTTGTTTTTTGAAGTTAATTTACACCATTATTAACATCACAACAATCTTGGATTGCTAGCTTACCTCAAAATCTCAAGACACATCTAAGAAGTAATTTTTTAGGGTTTGACTCCAAAGGTTATTTTCTTTACACGAAACTTATTTATGAAGTGTAAATAAGTTTTTTAATGATAATTAAGAGTATTGAAAGCGGTTGGGTGAAGAGAATAAATAAAACCCTAGATATCATTAATGTTGTTTGTTGGAGAAGAACATGAATATTAACCTTGGGTAGTTATTTTGAGTCTTGGTGAACAAATGAATTCAAGAGTTAATGAATGCTACAAATGGAAGTAATGCGAACTAATTGAGTATCATGGACACTAGTTTGGATTTGGAGGACTTGCAACATAGCGTTAAGCTCGAATGGGACTAGTTGCATGTTGATGAGCGATCCCTAATATGAATTGAATGCTTTGATGTATATTGTGATTCATCAGCATCGTTGGCACATTTTGGGTAAAATTAGAAGTGAATCGAGGTACGTTGAAACTTACTACTCACAGAGCTTTTCTCCAAACTCATAACAAAATGCAATTTCTAAATATATTCTAAATGCGAGTTCTAGCTTATGGGGACGAGCGGGTTAGGATTGTAAAATTTTTTTGTATATTAAAATTTTTAAGTGCTATCGATATCTGTTTCTTGAAATGTAATGTTATTTTAGTTTTAAAAACTAAATAAAGGAGGATTATCACTTGTAGAATTTTATTAAACGAAATACATGATTTGTGAATCATTTTATGCTAAAATATTCACAAATGATTGGGTTGGCTATAAACGCCACAAATGATAAAGGTAAATATTTTGGGAGCTACTTGAGTTCATCGAGATTCGCCTTGGATAGTTTTCTTCATTAGGTCATGAAACTATAGGTGCAAAACCAGCTCGAGTTATTGCTTTCATTGACCCCGGAGCTGCATCCTCACTCATAAATCCTGCTGTTTTCCCTGAAGATCAATGGGTGCCGGGAGGAACAGTTTACTAAATATGTCAGAGTCGTTTCCATCTTCGTCTTCCTTAGCTAAAATGAATATGTCCCCTACTCTGTATAAAACCCTTTCCAAAAAATATGACTACCTCTATGAAGTTGATATATTACCAGACAAACAAAAAGTGTCTTCCACCGAACTACCCCTTATAAATCCCTACTCAGCCTTTGCCAAAAAAATCCTTTGCACCATGGACCCAAATACGTTCCCTTGTCCAACATAGACCAAAAGGAGTTAAGGAATACGTTGCAGCGTCAAAACTTGACCAGCATCCCATCCTCGCCACCAGAGAAGAACAATTTATCACCCTCCAAATTCCAGACGATTTCCCCAGGCAATGGAGAGAGCATGGGTTTACCCATATCCATTTTGGTGCAATCCGAATTTCCTTAACCTATCACGGAAGAAAAGGTCAGCCGGTGGTAGCTCGCCTTTCTCTTCTCGATACCAGATATTTGGAGTACCAACATGCAAACTTAGGTACTGCCGAAGTCACCTTGAATGCCGGGACTGTTTTCATAACAATCTTTCCAAACTTTAATATGTCCCTCTATGATCCTTACTTAACCGAAGCTCTTAAAATCCAAGTCCAAATCCAAGGAGCCCCTCAAGCCAAAGATTCCATACAAGCTACCCTTCACCACCAAATGGCATGGCGAGTCCAAAATCACGCCATGGATCTCTGTCTTCCCGGAGGAGAAAACGCTCTTCTCCTAAACATAGATGCCACAAAAGGAAATACCATGTGCACCCAAATACCCAGACAAATTTCAAGAGATGAGCTTGTGAAAATTCTTCCTGATTCCTGGATAACAAATTATGAAAAATTGAGAGAATCAGAGGAATCCTTACACTCTGTTGAACCAACCTTTACCAAACGAAATGACAAAACCGTTTGCGTAAGCTTCGACCATTCCCACCTCAAAAAACCAAATAAAACTGTCTTCTCTTGCCAAATGATCCAACCAAAAGATATAGCAGATACATACCCTGAACCTGATGGAGAACTCTTTTGGAACATAAAAACCATCATGGAAGAACATGACTGGTGCCGATGCTTCAACAAAAATGGAACCAGAACTTGGTGGTACAAATGCCCCTTTACGGGACACTGCCCTTGGGATCTTGATTGCGACTGTCAAGACTGTTTCGAAGACCCAGAGGGAGAATACAAAGGAGAAAACTTAGCTCTCAAAAAAGCCAAATCCAAATCCAAGAAAAAGAACACCACTGAAAAACAATTCCGAGCCAGATATGAAAATAAAGACCCTTCAATTGGCTCATTAAGCCGTCCTGGTAAATATGAATTTCTTGTCAGTTACAACCCCCAAGAGTGGCCAAAACTTCCAGAAAAATTCACTCCAAGCTGGGAGGATAGTGAAACTGCACCTAAACCCGAGTTCCCACCAGTCCATACTTCACAACCTAAAAAGCCACCCGATCCTAAAACTCCACCCATTCCAAAAATCCAAAATCCCCCGCAACCACAAATATTCATGATGAGTGCTTCAAGCTCCAGTCATACTCACGATTTTCCTTCACTACAACCTTTTGAAAAAGAGGGAATTAGCCATGCACCAAAAATTCCCAAGAAAAACGTAGTGCTGCCTACTGGAGAAAAACCCCCTACAAGTGACATCGAGGCAACATTAAACTGGCAATCCGAAAACTCTATCTGCCAAAACAAAGTCTTGACCAATATTGGCAACACCATAAAGAACGTGGCGCATACACAAAACAAAATGTTGAGCAAGGTGGAAACAATTGAGAAAAAGATGGAGCATACATCGTCTCGCCATGAAGGACTAATCAAAGCGTTGGAACAGAGGTTGGCAAATTTACAATATGAGATTTGTCCGCCAGGAACTTCACTTTTCCACTTCTTCCAACAACAACAGAAGGAGACAGTTTCCCTCAAAGAACAGATTCAGCTC
>MCJB01023313.1:112371-133934 GCA_002018475.1 Nicotiana obtusifolia | reverse complement strand
CTGAGGGCCTTTATGCCCGCAGCTCTTTTATCTGGTCGTGAAGTGGACGAAGTGGGAGGTGGAACACTGGGTCTAATATGATCTAAAGCAGTTTGATATGCATCATAAATTGTCTGTGCATTTATTTTAATTGAGGCTATTGCATCTCCAAGAGTTGCATATTCCTCAGGCGAAAGTGACAAAGAGTCATAAATTTTTGAATACCAAAATTGGGGACCTCCTAATTTCATGGTAGGGTTTAACAGTGCAGCAACACCATAAATAGGGGGGATAGGGAAAAAAATATTTTTTAAACTTAGATTTCATAGATTCAGTGGCATATTGATAAACTACACTATCTACAAATTTATCAAATAAACTAGCAAGTGCAGCTATATAAACTAAACAGTTAGAAATTGTAGGATAATATTGCCCAGATAAATCGTTAGTTGCTATAGAAAATTATTCTAAAAAATCTATAAGTGTTTTAACGTTAACCCAATCTTGATTTGTTAGGTGCTCGTCATCTTCAGTATCACCATCACCTACACGAGCATTGTAGGTTGCGGTAATTGGGTTCCTATATTCATACGCAACTACTAGACTTTCATACATGTAGTTCCATCTAGTAGGACAAGATTTAGGAACTTTTCTTTCCCTAACGCCACATTCATCACATTTTTTAAAATATTCCCTAAGTCTACTTCTACGGTTTGAGTAGAATAGCCAGTAAAGAGCCATTTTTACATTTTCAATTTCTACGTTTAACAATGCCATCCCGTCCCCGACAATTAAATGATAAATGTGATAAATGCACCTAACATGAAAAATATTAGAAAATGAGGGGTTTAGAGTTGTTGTAAGAGTGGTTATTGCGTGGGTGTTACTAGACGCGTTATCCATAGTAACAGACATTATTTTATCTGTAATACCAAAATATCTACAAACGTCTGTTACCGTTTTAGCTATAAATTTACCAGTGTGGCGTGAGTTAATTATTCTATATGCTAAAAGGCGTTTTTGCATTATCCAGTCCTCATCTATCCAATGACTGGTAATGGTTAAATAGTCACAGTCATTGGCACTTCTACCTATGTCTGTAGTAATTGAAATGCGACAATCTATATGGGTAAATAGATATCGCAAATATTGTTCGTATTCATGCTTATATTTGTAAATGTCGGCCTTCACTGTAGAGCGAGGCCATCCTTTAAATGTAGGATTATAAATTTTTCTAATATACTGTATAAAATGGGGGTTAGAAGGAAAACTATATGGTAAGCACATAACTGTTACCATTTTTGATAGTTCTTCACGATCCTTATTTGGATCGTAGTATAAAATTCCCCCGGTAACGGTGTTAATTTCGGGTTGGACTAAGTTTGAACCTACACTAGGAGGAACCGGACTACCTCCGCCCGCCCCCTGTTCTGCAGCTTTCATTTGCAAATATGTTTGTTTATCTCTAGGGTGTCTCATTATGTGCCTAGTTAAACTACCCGTACCGCTACGGTTGCCAGTAAATTTATGAGCCAACAAAGACCCACAAGTTTTACACCTAGCTTTGTTTTCTTCTCTTAATTGAGTAAAAAATTGCCAAACAAGAGATGGTTCGGGCCGTTTAGGAGGTCTTCTATCAAATGTAGGGGTTAGTACAGGAGGGTCATCAGTTGGGTCATTATTAGGACTAGTAGGTATATCTTCTAAATTGGATTGTGTTTCATCTAAATCGGGTTGGGATTCATGTAAATCGGGTTGGGTTTCATTACCATAAAGAGCGTTCATCGTTTCCTCATCTAGTCGAGTATCGGGTGTAATATTGTGATAAAATTGACTATCGGAAAATTGCATTAAAGGGTGATCACTATCAAGAATATTAGGTAGCGGAGGACGGGTAGCAGGGGGAGGAGGAGTAGCTTGGCTACTAGATTGACCAATTTTCGCTTTTCCCTTCCCCTTACCACCAAACATTTTTTTCAATGAAAAATCCATAGTAATTATATTAAATTAATTAAAACAAATACAATAATATATTAATTATAATTAAACTAATTAAAACAAACACAACAATATATTAAAAATTAAAGAGTTGGAACGAGGTTACCGGATTGAAGAACAACTTCTTGAAAATTGAATATTGTTGAAGACTTGAAGACTTTAATACTTCAATTCACCAACTTCACAATTTTTCACGAAATTGAAATAATAATATGAGCACTTATGGAAATAATTAGAGAGAGATTGAAGGAGATTGAGAGAGATTGAGAGATTTTGTGAGTTAAAAATGAAAGAATGGGGGGGTATTTATAGGTGGGAATAGGTAAAAAGTGTATTTATAAAAAGTTTGGGGTTAAATTAAAGTTTGGGGGCCAAAATGGCTATTTTTGGAACCCCAAACGGTCAAATTGAGGCTCCAACAGCTAGATTTAAAATCTGACCGTTGGGCCATTTTTAAAAAAAAAAAATTTTTTTTTTAAAAATTATAGCCGTTGGGCCCGGACCAGGCCCGCCGGCCGGTCCCGGGCCTGGCGGGTTTTTTTTTGGGGACCGGCCCGTCGCGGGCTTTGCACCATTTGAGGCCCAGGCACGGTAGGGACCGGACCACAGGCCCGTTAGGCCCACCAGGACCGCGGGCCTGGGCCAGGCCCACCGTGGGCCACAGCACTAGCTTAGCGCATCAGGTTGTCTTTTTATATAGAGAGGGATAGAGAATGCAATTGAGGGGTGGAAAACAAGGGAACAAAAGAAGGGTTTTTATAGTTGGTGTGAGAGGTTTTTGTTAGGTGTGGAGCCTGATTAATATGTAGTAGACTTGAATTATTTTCTTGTACTTTTAGAAAACCCATAATCCCTATAGGTTTAGGAAAACTCATTGTCCTCATAGATTTGGGAATTAAGGAAAACCTATAATCCTGGTCAAATTGGGAGACCTTTCTCTTATAGGTTTGGGACTATTTGGGATCTATATATAGGCTGTACTGTTTATTCTCCTTGTATTGTAAATACCCTTAATTATTAATATATATATAAAAATCCCGCCGCCGTGAAAGTTTATTCTAACGGGGTGTTACCACGAAATAAGTCTCTCTACCTTAACTTTTCTCTCTTCAAGATTTCTTCATCTTCTTCATCAGTTCAGAGTGTTTGAGTGAATCGATCCTAACAATTGGTATCAGAGCTTTGGAGACTCAACACGATCACTGAAGATGGAGAGTTCGAAGATTGGAATCGAGAAGTTTGATGGATCCGATTTCGGTTTCTGGAAGATGCAGATCGAAGACTATCTGTACCAGAAAGATCTTCACGAACCCTTGACTGAGGCAAAACTGGCTTCCATGACAGAGGAGTAGTGGAAGCTTAAGGTTGCCAGGCGTTGGGGTTGATCCGGTTGACTTTGTCGAGAAACGGTGGCGTTCAACATCGTTAAGGAGAAGACTACGGCAGATCTGATAAAGGCGCTATCAAATATGTACGAAAAGCCATCGGCGATGAACAAGGTATATTTGATGCGTAGATTGTTCAATTTACAGATGTCTGAGAATGGATCTGTTGCCGATCATATAAATGAGTTCAATATGATTGTGAGTCAACTGAGTTATGTGAAAAATAATTTCGAAGATGAAATTAAGGCGTTGATTTTGATGTTATCTCTGCCCGAGTCTTGGGATACTATTGTTGTTACGATTAGCAGTTCCCGTGGATCTGAGAAGTTGAAGTTTGATGAAATGCGTGATGTTGTTCTAGCGAAAGCATTCATAAACGAGAAGTGGGAGATTCACCGGGCAGTGCTCTCAGCGTTGACCGAAGGGGGAGAAGCAAGTCGAAGGGCCAAAATCAACATGGCCGATCAAATCAAAGAATCGAGGAAAATCTCCGAGCAGACCCAACGTGATTTGTTGGAATTGTGGAGATAAAGGGCACTATCGGACAAACTGTACGAAACCAAAGAAGAAACAGAATCATAAATCTGGAGATGATAGTGATTCTGTAAATTCCGCAGAAGACATTGGGGATGCTCTAATCCTTAGTATGGACAGCTCGGTCGAATCCTGGATTTTGGATTCTGGTGCATCCTTTCATTCGTCTCCAAGCAAGGAATTGTTCCAAAATTTCAAATCTGGAAATTTTGGGAAGGTGTATCTTGCTGACAGCAAAGCCTTGGAGATTGAAGGAAAGAGGGATGTCTGCATAAAGACCCCATCGGGAAACCAGTGGACATTGGAGGATGTCAGATATATTCCTGCTCTCAAGAAGAATTTGATCTCTGTTGGTCAGTTGGATAGTACAGGCTATACAGCAGAGTTTGGGAAAGGTTCGTGGAAGATTGTGAAGGGTGCTATAATTGTAGCTCGTGGCACCAAATCTGGAACCTTGTACACCACTGCAGGGTGTATTAACATGGTTGTTGTCGTTGAGGGTGCTTCTGATTCATATCTGTGGCACAACAGACTTGGACACATGAGTGCTAAAGGAATGAAGATGCTGGTTGCAAAAGGAGCATTAGAGGGCCTGAAGTCTGTTGACATGGGTCTTTGTGAAAGCTGTGTTATGGGAAAACAAAAACGAGTTAGCTTCACAAAGACTGCTATAGAGCCGAAGAAAGTGCTGTTGGAAATGGTACATACAGATGTTTGGGGACCATCTCCAGTTCCATCTCTTGGAGGATGCAGGTTCTATGTCACCTTCATTGATGATTTCAACAGGAAGGTATGGGTCTATTTCTTGAAGCATAAGTCCGATGTGTTTGTGACTTTCAAGAGGTGGAAAGCTGAAGTTGAAAATCAGACTGGTTTGAAGATCAAATGCCTGAGGTCTGACAATGGAGGAGAGTATAACAAGTCAGAGTTCAAAGCATTCTGTGCAGCTGAGGGAATCAGATTGATGAGGAGAGTTCTCGGTAAGGCTAGGCAGAATGGAGTTGCTGAGAGGATGAACAGAACATTGAATGAGCGTGCAAGGAGCATGAGGATACACTGTGGGCTGCCCAAGATGTTTTGGGTAGATGCTGTGAGCATAGCTGCATACTTGATCAACAGGGGACCATCAGTTCCCCTGGGGTTCAAGATCCCAGAGGAGGTATGGACGAAAAAAGAGCTCAAGTACTCACACTTGAGAACTTTTGGTTGCACGGGTTATGTTCATGTTGATCCAGAGAAAAGAGACAAGAACAGAAAGATCCTGAGACATTGTGATGTGACATTTGATGAGTCTGTCCTATACAAGGACAGAGAGCAAAAGGTTTCAGAGACTACGAAGCAAGTGGAAGTTGAGATTGAGTTGTAGAAGAGTACACCCAGAGATGTTGCGGAAGAAACTCAACCAACTCCAGACGCTGTTGCTGAAGAACCTATGGTGGAACAAGTGACATCTGAGCAGCTGTTGAGGAGATCATCAAGGACCATCAGAGCACCAGATAGGTATTCACCTTCATTACATTATCTGTTGCTGACTGATGAAGGGGAACCAGAGTCTTTCGATGAGGCCCTACAGGTGGAGGATTCTATCAAGTGGGAGCAAGCCATGAATGATGAGTTGAGCTCCCTTGAGAAGAACAACACTTGGGTGTTGACTGAGTTACCTGCAGAGAAGAAAGCCTTGTTGAACAAGTGGGTGTTCAGAATCAAGGCAGAACCAGACGGTAAAAGAAGGTTCAAGGCTCGGTTAGTGGTTAAAGGATATTCACAAAGGAAAGGTATTGATTATACTGAAATAGTTTCTCCTGTTGTGAAGTTAACTACTATCCGAATTCTGTTGAGTTTTGTTGAATAAGAGAATTTGCATCTTGAGCAAATGGATGTAAAAACATCATTTTTACATGGAGATCTGGACGAGGAGATCTATATGCAACAACCAGAAGGATTTGCAGTTCCGGGCAAGGAACACATGGTGTGCAAGCTCAACAGGAGCTTGTATGGGTTGAAGCAAGCACCGAGGCAGTGGTACAAAAAGTTCGACTCCTTCATGACCAAGTGTGGCTATTGCAGGGCTAAAAAGGATCAGTGTTGTTACTTCAAGAAATACACTGATTCTTATGTGTTTCTACTCTTGTATGTGGATGATATATTGATTGAAGGATCCAGTATGAGGGAGATAAACAATCTGAAGGCAAGTCTGTCTTTAGCGTTTAAGATGAAAGATTTAAGTGCATCGAAGCAGATTCTGGGGATGAGGATTTCTCGGGATAGATCTGCTGGCACTTTAAATCTATGCCAAGAGCAATACATTGAGAAGGTGTTGGCCAGATTCCGGATGAGTGATGCTAAAACCAGGACTACTCATTTGGCAAAACACATAAAATTGTCAAAGGGGCAGTCACCCAAGACAACTGAAGAGCATGAGCAGATGGCAATTATTCCATATGCTTCAGCAGTTGGGAGTTTGATGTATGCTATGATCTGCACTAGACCTGACATAGCACATGCAGTGGAAATTGTTAGCAGGTACATGGCGAATCCGGGGAAAGAGCATTGGGAAGCTGTTAAGTGGCTTCTGAGATATTTGAGAGGTACATCCAGTATTTCACTTAGTTTGGCAAAGGCAAAGTGAATCTGCAGGGTTTTGTGGATGCTGATCTTGGTGGTGATGTGGACTCGAGCATGAGCACATCCGGATACATTTACACCATAGGTGGTACAACAGTGAGTTGGATGTCCAGGCTTCAGAAGTGTGTTGCTCTTTCATCAACAGAGGCTGAGTATGTGGCAATACCTGAAGCTGGAAAGGAGATGATATGGCTGGCAGATTATCTGGAAGAGTTGGGCAAGAAGCAGAGCGAGAAGATTCTTTATTCAGATAGCCAAAGTGCCATACAGTTGGTGAAGAACCTAGAGGGTGGTGATATGTGTTTGGAGAAGATAGAGGGTGCAAAGAATCCAGCAGACATGTTGACGAAATGTGTTGATGTTGAGAAACTGAGGTTGTGCAAAACCTCAGTTGGTCTTCTGTAGTTTGTTTCTGCAGATGGTGCGGTGTGGTGAAGATATTGATGATGTTGGACAATTTTTTGGACGACTGAATCAGTCTCCAAGTGGGAGAATTGTTAGGTGTGGAGCCTGATTAATATGTGATGGACTTGAATTATTTCCTTGTACTTTTAGGAAACCCATAATCCTTATAGGTTTAGGAAAACTTATTGTCCTCATAGATTTGGGAAAGGAAAACCTATAATCCTGGTCAAATTGGGAGACCTTTCTCTTATAGGTTTGGGACTATTTGGGATCTATTTATAGGTTGTACTGTTTATTCTCCTTGAATTGTAAATACCCTTAATTATTAATATATATAAAAATCCCGCCGCCGTGGAAGTTTACCCTAACGGGGTGTTACCACGAAATAAGTCTCTCTACCTTGACTTTTCTCTTTTCAAGATTTCTTCATCTTCTTCATCAGTTCAGAGTGTTTGGGTGAATCGATCCTAACAGTTTTTATAATATGAAACATAGGAATCTTGTAAATAACTTTCTATATTTGCATTAATTTACCTTTGATTTGATCAGAATCTAAAATTAGACGAAAACCGTTCAAACTTAGAAAACCTTCCAAGAACATAATCTTAGTTTGAAACCAAACATCATAGAATGGGTAAATTATTAAAAAAATTCTTTATTTGCCGGTCAACATTTAAATACCTTAAAAAGTCGTCATCTCTATATACATTCATTTATGGAGCCATTACTTAAATGGTCACTCAACTATTTGAAATTATCAAGGACAATCATCTTTCTTTTGTTTGTAACAGAAAAGTCACTTAACTATGTCTATAGCACTCAGAAGGTCATTCAACCAAATTTCTCAAATATTTGGTTGTCAAATACCTATTTTACCCTCTAAAATAGGTATTTGATATTATGGACTTTACTATAAAATAAATAAATTTTATCTATAAAATAAAAAATAAAAAATTAATTTTCTAGCATATATAATGTCGGAATAATAAAGAATGGAGCATAAATTTCAAGAATATATAATGTATATTTATAAAAATACCTTTTTTTAAATAATTAATTTTATATTATGTGCATGGAATATATATTATAAAATTTTTATTTTCTTTCATTCTCAATTATGTAAATAATATTTTGATTTTTTGTTGTTAATATCAATATTATTATACAAAATAATTATTCTAATTAATTTATTTGCTATGCTCAATATTTTATTATTCTAACACTATATATGCTTAAACACTATTTTATTTTTATTAATTTATAAATAAAACTTATCATTCTATGGTAAGTCCATAATATAAATTAAAAAGAGAAAAAAATCATATCTTAAAAAGATTAAAAAAAAGTAAAAGATGATAAAAGTTGATAATTTAGAGGGTAAAATAAGTATTTGGCAATTAAAAGTTTGAGAAATCTAATTGAGTGACCTTCTGAGTGCTATAGGCATAGTTGAGTGACGTTGTTGTTACAAACGAAAGAATAATGACTTTAGTAGGTAATATTGGATAGTTGAGTGACCATTTGAGTAATGGACTCTACATTTGTTAACGATTCAATTTCCTACTTTGTAATCTATAACACTAATTTAGATAGTTTAAATTTCTTTGACGCATCAGCTTTCCTCGTACGAGGATGAATATTATTTTATAATCAGTGTGAGGGGGGACGACATCTATGATTTTTCTTGTAAATTGCAATTTCACACCGTCGATCGAACCGACTCATCTACAACTCATCTTTGAAAACAAGATGCACCTACATGAGGAGGGGGGAAATGAAAGTAAGAACCATGCGCATGGATGAAAGAGCGCGCTTTGAGGGAAGAGGGAAAGAAAGACTATAGAAAGAAGAAGCCCCGGCCCCTCGGTGTCTTACACGTCTTCTTCGACCCTGTTGAAGCAGCTTTCTCTCTTTAGGTAGTGAAGTAACTCCGATTTGTGTATGACTTGACGCTCTAAAGTCTGTATCTTGCCCCTAGTTACTTAACTGTATGACTTCTATCGCATATTTTTTGTTTCTATTTCTTTCCATAATCTCTCCAAGCTTCATATCTTTCCATTCCTTCCTAAGAAAGAATTTTTTAAGTTTTGTTAAACGCTTCTTTCTTGTTTAAGCATCCCCCTATCGTGCTAATAAGGTGCCTTTTCTTATTCTGAAAGCTAACCTTCTACGGCCATTTTCTTTTGGTTTACTTCTTCTAGCTCTAGTCCCTGCAGCCCCTGATGGGCAATGCTTTTGGTGAGTCACTTCATCTTTCACGATCGATGGTAAATCCACTTGGTTAGTCTATTTCCTTTTCCCATTGAGTTCAATCCTATCAACCTTTGAGTCAGCGCCAAGCTAGCCTTCTACGGCCATTCGTCACTCTATTCAATCATTTCTTTTGGTAGATTGAGTACCCGGGCATTCTCTTGTCTTCCCGTTCCTCTAGCTCTCATTTCGCGCATGCGCTTTGCGCTCTTGGCTTAACAACATCAAAGAGGAATCGAACCTCTTCCAGTTCTATGTTAACCAAAATCCATTTGATGTCCCCTCCTCCTTCCTTCGTTAGTTTAGCTGCAATGGCCGCAGAAGCAGGAAGCAGTATCTCTATGGGAAATTGAAAACGTCGAAGTAAGTTGTGGCTTATAAATGAGAAGATAAGGCGTTAGCGGACAGACTTGACAGGACCTTTTCTCGAAAAAGAATTCTTGCAACTACGAAAAACACAACACAAGCAGTCTTTTTCCATTCATTCTATCTAAGAAAAAGAATTCAGCATAGCCCTCGACCACCCCACCTTTTCATTTGTTGATCGATATAAAACCAAATGGTCGAGGGCTCTTCCCCCCTGACCTCAATGAGAGCGGGGATTTATTTTTTCTCAGGCAAGTCGTTCTCACGACCCAAAATCCTAACCTGTGGTGATGGTGCCTATCTCAATACTAGGCAAGTCGACAACCTCAATAAACCACAATTTCTTTTAAGTTTGAAAATATAATATTTGAATTTCATAGAAAATCTCACAAATTACGGATATAAAATACATTTCCAAAATCTGATGTCACTGAGTATATGAGCATCTAAATGATAACAAAATCTGACTGATAAAAACACTATCTAAAAATATATAACAGTACAAAAAACTGAAAGGAAAGAGAGTCAAGGTATGCAGACGTCAAGCAGCTACCTCAATAATCTCCAATAGATAAAGCTCCGAAAAACTAGCAATCGCCGTGTCCGGAAGTACCTGGATCTGCACACGAGGTGCAGGTTGTAGTATAAGTACAACCAATTCAGCAACTAACAATACTAAATAAAGAACTGAAAGTAATGACGAGCTTCTCAACTAAGTCCAATTACAGTAATTTCCAACATAAGAAAGTAGGCATGCTTGCAAGTTCAACAGTTAAGGCCCAAACACTAATTTCATATCAGGTTTGACTGAAACAGGAGATAATATCTTTTAGAAAATTTTCAATAACAGGGATATATGACAATTGTAGTACAACAATAATGAAATTAATGCATCCTCTCATAACAACAGTCACTCAGTCCTTCCACTCGCTCGGCATTCAGCACTCGCACTCAGTAGGTACCTGTGCTCATTGGGGGTGTGTACAGACTCCGGAGGGGCTCCTTCAGCCCAAGCACAATAATCTGCACGGACAACTCACGTGCTATAGTATAATATCACATGCTGCACGGATAACTCACGTGCTGCACGGACAACTCACTTGCTATAGTATAACATCTCACAATCAGACCCTCGGCCTCACTCAGTCATAAATATCTCTAGTTTCTCGGGCTCTCAGTAATCATGAAAATCAGCCCCAACAGAAATGATATAATATATCAACAAGGAACAATAGAGACTGAGTAAAATAAATAAGTAAACTGTGACTGAGTACAAAACAACAATTTAGCAGATAATTCAACATGTACACGACCTCTCTGGGTTCCTACCGTGCCAACACATAATCTGAACATGATTTGTGGTTCAATTTCTCAACTACATGGAGAATGTACAGATAACAACAGATTATTCAACTACACAGTTCCATGGAATTTGACCAAGTCACAATTCCTACGGTGCACGCCCACACGCCCGTCACCTAGCATGTGCGTCAGCTCAAAACCGATCACATAACACATAATCTAGGGTCTCATATCCTCAGAACCAAATTTAGAACTGTTACTTACCTCAAACCATGTAATTCTTTATTCTGCTATGCCTTTGCCTCGCGAATCAACCTCCAAACGCCTCGAATCTAGTCACAAATAATACGATTCAGTCATTACAAATTATAGGAATTAATTCCATATGAAAATATAAATTTTTCCAACAAAATTCGAAATTGCACCCAAAAATCGCTCGTGGGGTCCACGTCTCGGAACCTGACAAAAGTTAAAAAGTATGAACGCCCATTCAACCATGAGTCCAACCGTACCAATTTTACCAAATTCTGACATCAACTCGGCATCCAAATCTTAAATTCTTATTTTGAAATCCCTAGGCTCAAATCCTTTAGCTTCACCTAAAAAATACGTAATCTAGTCGAAATAATCAATGATAATGTATTATTGACTAATAATGATCATATGTGACTTACCCCAAGTTTTCCTGTAAATTCTCTCTGAAAATCTCGTCAACCCGTGTTTGGAATGTCCAAAAATGAGAAAATCTTGGACCCATCTATTTTTGTACACTGCCCAGAGGTTCCGCACCTGCAAAAAAAATTTAACCGCTTTTGTGGTTTTTCTCCAGCTTCTGCGCCATTCTCGCTTCTGTGGACAAAAGTCCGCTTCTACGGACTCGCTTCTGCGAAGAAGCGTCTGCTTCTGCGGTGAAGCCTGCCTCTCCGCGTTCCACTTCTGCGAGCACAAAGCCGCTTCTGCGGCTTCGCTGATGCGGCGCAAACTCCGCACCTGTGCACACTGCCTTGCCAGCCCTCCCCGCTTCTGCGAGCTCACACCTGCGAGAAAATGTCCGCATGTGCAATTGCACCAAAAGGCAAAATTTTCAAATTTTTCCTTAAGTCCAAATTTTGATCCGTTAACCATCCGAAACTCACCCGAGGCCTCCCTGACCCCAACCAAACATACCAACAAGTCCTAAAATATCATACGAACTTAGTTGAAACTTTAAATCACATCACGCAACGCTAAAATCATGAACCATGCCCCAATTCAAGCTTAATGAAACTAAGAATTTTCAACTTCTACATTCGATGCCGAAACCTATCAAATCAAGTCTGATTGACCTCACATTTTGCACACAGGTCATAGATGACATAATGCACCTATTCAATGTTCCAATAATCGGATTCCGACCCTGATATCAAAAAGTCAACTCCCCAGTCAAACTTCCAAGCTTAATTTTCTGTTTTAGCCATTTCAAGCCTAATTTAAGTACAGACTTCCAAATAATTTTTCAGACACGCTCCTAAGTCCAAAATCACCATACAGAGCTACTGAAATCATCAAAATTCTATTCCAAGGTCGCTTACACATAAGTCAACCTCCGGTCAACTATTTCAACTTAAGCTTTAAGCCTTGGAACTAAGTGTTCCAATTCATTCCAAAACCTCTCCGGACGCGAACCAATTACCCCGGCAAGTCATATAACAACTGTAAAGCCTAAATTAAGCAGAAAACGGGAAAACGGGGATGTAATACTCAAAACGACTGGCCGGGTCATTACATTCTCACCCTCTTAAACAAACGTTCGTCCTCGAACAATTTTAGAATCATACCTGAAGCCTCAAATAGGAGTGGATATTTGCTCCGCATCTCCCGCTCAATCTCTCAGGTTGCTTCTCCAACTGGCTGGCCTCTCCACTGCACTTTCATTGAAGTTATGTCCTTTGATCTCAACTTTCGAACCTGTCGGTCCAAAATGGCCACTGGCTCTACATCATAAGTCAAATTACCATCCAACTACACTGTACTGAAATCCAAAACATGAGATGGATCCCTGGCAAACTTCCGGAGAATAGATACATGGAACACTGGATGAACACTCGATAGATTAGGCGGCATTGCAAGTTCATAAGCCATATCTCCAGTTTTCTTATGTATTTCAAAAGGCCCAATATACCGAGGGCTCAACTTGACCTTCTTCCCGAATCTCAACACACCCTTCATGGGTGAAATCTTGAGCAGAACCTCCTCCCCAACCATGTAAGCAACATCATGGACCTTCCCGTCAGCATAACTCTTCTGTCTAGACTGCGTCGTGCGAGGCCGCTCCTGAATCAATTTAACCTTCTCCAAAGCATCCTGAACCAAATCAGTACCCAATAGCCTAGCCTCACCCGGCTTAAACTAATCCACCGGAGACCGACACCGTCTCCCATATAAAGCGTCATACGGAGCCATCTGAATGCTCGATTGGTAGCTGTTATTGTAAGCAAACTCTGTGAGTGGGAAATTGATCCCAAGAACCCCTAAAATCAATGACACAAGCGTGTAGCATATCCTCCAAAAATTTGAATAGTGTGCTCGAACCTGTCCGCCCGTCTGAGAGTGAAATGTTGTACTCAACTGAACCTGTGTACCTAATTCTTGCTGCACTGCTCTCCAAAATTGTGATGTAAACTGCGTACCCCGATCCGAAATGATGGACATTGGCACACCGTGTAGGCGAACAATCTCGCGGATATAAATCTCAGCCAACCGCTCTGAAGAATAAGTAGTACCAACTGAAATAAAATGCATGGACTTAGTCAACCGATCTATAATCACCCAAACAACATCAAACATCCTCAAAGTCCGTGGGAGCCCAACTACAAAGTCCAAGGTAATACGCTCCCACTTCTACTCCGAAATTTCAAGTCTCTGAAGTAATCTGCCCGATCTCTAATGCTCGTACTTCACCTGTTGACAATTTAAACACCGAGCTACAAACCCAACTATATCTTTCTTCATTCGCCTCCACCAATAGTGCTGCCTCAAATCCTGACACATCTTCATGGCACCTGGATGAATGGAGTACCGCGAACTGTGAGCCTCCTAGAGAATCAACTCACGCAAACTATCTACATTAGGCACGCATAGCCTGCCCTGCATCTATGATACACGTCATCCCCAATAGTGACCTCCTTGGCATCACTGTGCTAAACTATGTCCTTAAGTACAAGCAGATGGGGGTCATCATACTGACGTTCTCTGATACGATCATAAAGAGAAGACTGAGAAACCACACAAGCCAAAATTCAGCTCGGCTCGGAAATATCTAATCTGACAAACTGGTTGGCCAAGGCCTGAACATCCAAAGCTAAAGGCCTCTCTACTACTAGTAAATATGCTAAGCTGCCAAACTTTCCGCCTTACGACTCAAGGCATCGGCCACCACATTGTCCTTACTAGTATGATAGAGAATGGTGATATCATAATCCTTAAGCAACTTCAACCACCTCCGCTATTGCAAATTAAGATCCTTCTTTTTAAACAAATGTTGTAGACTCTAGTAATCGGTATAAACCTCACAATGGACACCGTACAAATAATGCCGCCAAATCTTCAAGGCATGAACAATAGCTGCTAACTCAAGGTCGTGGACCGGATAATTCTTTTCATGTACCTTTAATTGTCTAGATGCATAGGCAATCACCCTACCGTCTTGCATCAACGCTGCGCCGAGACCAATACGTGACGCATCACAATACACAGTATAAGACCCTGAACTGTAGGCAACACCAATACTGGGGCTGTAGTCAAAGCTGTCTTGAGCTTCTGAAAGATCTCTTCACACTCATCCGACCACCTGAACGGAGCACCTTTCTGGGTCAATTTAGTCAAAGGCGGTGCAATAGACGAGAAACCCTCCACAAAGCGACGATAATAACCAGCCAAGATGAGAAAACTCCAAATCTCAGTAGCTGAAGATGGCCTGGGCCAACTCTGAACTGCCTCTATTTTCTTCGGATCCACATTAATTCCTTCACTAGACACTATGTGTCCCAAGAATGCTACCAAACTAAGCCAGAACTCACACTTAGAGAATTTGGCATAAAGTCTCCTCTCTTAGCCTCTATAATACAATACCCAATTGTTGTGCATGCTCCTCCTGGCTACGTGAGTACACCAGGATATCATCAATAAATACTACGACAAATGAATCAAGATCTGGCCGAAATACACTATTCATCAAGTGCATAAATGTTGTTGGGGCGTTGGTCAGCCCAAAAGACATCACTAGAAATTCATAGTGACCATAACGAGTCCTGAATGCCGTCTTTAGAATATCTGAATCCCGAATTTTCAATGGGTGATACCCAGATCTCAAATCAATTTTGGAGAATACCCTCGCTCCCTGAAGCTGGTCAAATAAATCATCAATACGCGGCAAAAGATACTTATTCTTGATTGTAACTTTGTTCAATTGCCTGTAGTCGATACACATTTGCATAATACCATCTTTCTTTTTCACAAACAAAACTGGTGCACCCCAAGGCGACACACTAGGTCTAATAAACAAGAAGTTCCTGAAGTTGCTCTTTTAATTCTTTCAATTCAGCTGGTGCCATACGATACGGATACGGAGGAATATAAATGGGCTGAGTGCCCGGCACCAAGTCAATACCGAAATTAATATCCCTGTCGCGTGGCATGCCCGACAGGTCTGCAGGAAATACATCCAGAAAGTCTCGCACTACCGGTACTGAATCGATAGTAGGAGTATTTGCATTAACATCTCTCACAAAGGTCAAATATGACAAATACCCCTTCCCAACCATACATTGGACATTCAAATAAAAAATTACCCTGCTGGGCACTTAATCTAGAGAACCTCTCCATTCGGCTTTCAGTAACCCCGGCATCGCCAGCGTCACAATTTTTGCGTGATAGTCCAGAATAGCATGACATGGAGACAACCAATCCATACCCAAGATTACAACAATCAACCATACTGAGCAATAAAAGATCAACTCTAGTCTCCAATCTCCCAATAGTTACCACACATGATCGACACACACGGTCCATAGTAATAGTATCTCCCACTGGCGTAGATACATGAATAGGTGAAACTAAGGACTCATGGGGCATATCCAGATAATGACTAAAGTACGATGATGCATACGAATAAGTGGAACTAGGGTCAAATAATGCAGAAGCTTCCCTGTGGCACACTGAGACAATACCTGTGATCACTGCATATGAAGTAATGGTGTCTGGCCTGGCATGAAAAACATAGAATCGGCCCTGATCGCCACCTGATCGGCATCCCCCTCTTGAGCGACCCTTAGCTGACTGTGCCCCACCCCCAGCTGGCTAGGCAGGTGGTGTAACTGATGGTGATGGTGCCGTCGGCCGAGAAATCTACTGTAGAGCCCCAATCAACAACCTAGGCAATCTCTCTTGATATGACCAAATTCTCCGCACTCGAAACAACCCCTCCTTTGACGGAACTGCTACTCCTGATAACCCGAGGAATTACCTGTAGAAGCCTGAGCGGACGAGGCATGGTGAGAACTCTGCGCTGGTAGTGCACTGAATGAAGACTTACCTTAGTGAGCATTGCAAGAACAGTGGCTAGTTGATGCACCTCGGTGAGCTGGACGAGTCGTTTGAGCGGGCCTATAAGGGTGACCCCTGCTGTGGTAGGATTGCCCCCAGAAATTACCCCACTAAAACCGCCCGAACCTCGAGGCCTCTTGGTCTCCCTCTCACTACGCTCCTGGTTACGGACCACCTCTATTTGCCGAGCAATGTTAACCACCTCGTCAAAAGTGGCACCAGATACTCTCTCCCTAAGTCATAAGCAACTGCAACTGATACGTGAGGCTATCAATGAACCTCCTAATCCTCTCCCTATTAGTGGGGACCAACCAAACTGCGTAACGAGCCAACTCAAAAAACCTCATCTCGTACTGGGTCACGAACATACCATATTGTCGAAGCTGCTCAAACTGTCTACGCAGCTCCTCCCTGTGAGACTGCGGCACGAACTTCTCCAAAAAGAGAATGGAAAACTCCTACCATGTAAGTGGTGCTGCACCAACTAGCTTGCGCCTCTCATAAGCCTCCCACCATCTGAAGGCAGCCCTAGAAAACTGAAAAGTAGTGAACAAGATCCTACTGGTCTCCAGAATACCCACTGTCTGAAGCATCCGCTGGAACTTATCTAGGAAACCCTGAGCATCCTCTGACTCAGCACCGCTAAATGATGGAGGTCGAAGCCTCCCAAATCTCTCAAGTCTCCTCTGCTCATCATCTGCCATAACGGGGACTACCAGGGCCTAAGAGCTATAACCAGCCGGGCTGGTAGTGCCCCCGGTATTTGAAGTCCCTGCACTACTTCTCGAGTATGGGCAACAGGGGTATGAGTACCTCCTCCGGCCTGAGAAGTGGTTGGTCCGGCCTGAGCCGAAACCACCTAAGCAAGGCTAGTGCAAACAGTCAATATCTGCGCTAGAGCCTCCTGAAGGCCTGGAATCTCAATAAGTATAGCTGGTGCCTGAGCTGGTCCCGCCAGCCCAACTATATATGGAATCTGCTCCTAAGCTGGAGCAACTGGTGGTGCGACAGGTGCTACTCTAACTGTTGTACGAGCTACACCTCGACCTCTACCTCGGCCCCGGCCTCTACCACAACCTCGGCCTCTCGCGGCCCTAACTGGCGGCGCTGGTGGCTGACCATCCGATCCGATAGTACATGTCCTCACCATCTGTGAGAGAATAGAATTACAGAATTTTAGTTTTTGAAATCAACAAATACGCACGACAGAATACAAGAAAGTGAAATTTTCCTAAGGGTTCGGCAGCCTCTCGAAGATAAGTATAGCCGTCTCTGTACCGATCCGCAAAACTCTATTAAACCTGCTCATGACCCGTGAGACCTATGTAACCTAGGCTCTGATACCAACTTGTCACGAACCAAATACCTAACCTGTCGTAATGGCGCCTATCTCAATACTAGGCAAGCCGACAACCTCAATAAACCACAATTTCTTTTAAGTTTGAAAACATAATATTTAAATTCCATAGAAAATCTCACAAATTACGGACATAAAATACATTCTCAAAACCCGGTGTCACTGAGTACATGAGCATATAAATGATAACAAAGCCCGACTGATAAAAACAGTGTCTGAAAATACATAACAGTAAAAAAAACTGAAAAGAGAGTCAAGATCTGCGGACGTCAAGCAGCTACCTCAATAACCTCCAACAGATAAAGCATCGAAAAACTAGCAACCACCGTGTCTGGAAGTACCTAGATCTGCACACGAGGTGCAGGGTATAGTATGATTACAACCAACTCAGCAAGTAACAATACTAACTAAAGAACTGAAAGTAGTAACGAGCTTTTCAGCTAAGTCCAATTACAGTAATTTACAACCTAAGAAAGTAGGCATGCTTGCAAGTTCAACAATTAAGGCCCAAACAGTAATTTCATATCAGGTTTGACTGAAACAGGAGATAATATCTTTCATAAATTTTTCAAAAACAGGGATATATGACAACTGTAGTACAACAATAATGAAATCAATGCATCCTCTTAGAACAACAATCACTCAGTCCTTCCACTCACTCAGCACTCGGCACTCGCACTCAGTAGGTATCTACGTTCACTGGGGGTGTGTACAGACTCTTGAGGGGCTCCTTCAGCCCAAGCGCTATAATCCGCAAGGACAACTCACGAGCTGCACGGACAACTCATGTGCTGTACGGACAACTCACGTGCTATAGTGTAATATCTAGATCCGCACGGACAACCCACGTGCTGCACGGACAACTTACGTATTATAATATAATATCACACAATCAGGTCCTCGGCTTCACTCAGTCAGAAGTCTCTCCAGTCTCTCGGGCTCTCAGTAATCATGAAAATCAGCCCCAACATAAATGATATAATGTATCAACAAGGAACAATAGAGACAGATAAAATAAACAAGTATACTGTGACTGAGTACAAAACAGCAATTTAGCAGATAATTCAACATGTACACGACCTCTGTGGATCCTTATAGTGCCAACACATAACCTGAACATGATTTGTGGTTCAATTTCTCTACTACATGGAGAATGTATAGATAACAACAGATTATTCAACTACACAGTTCCATGTAATTTGATCAAGTCACAATTCCTATGGTTCATGCCTACACGCCCGTCAGCTAGCATGTGCGTCACCTCAAACCGATCACATAACACATAATCTAGGGTTTCATACCCTCAAAACCAAATTTAGAACTATTACTTACCTCAAACCGTGTAATTCTTTATTCTGCTATGCCTTTGCCTCGCGAATCAGCCTCCAAACGCCTCGAATCTAGTCATAAATAATTCGATTTAGTCATTACAAATTATAGGAATTAATTCCATATGAAAATAAAAAAATTTCCAACAAAATTCGAAATTGCACCCAAAAATCGGCAGTGGGCCCACGTCTCGAAACCCCGTAAAAGTTACAAAATATGAACGCCCATTCAACCACGAGTCCAACCATACCAATTTTATCAAATTCTGGCATCAACTCGACCTCCAAATCTTAAATTCCTCTTTTGAAATCCCAAGGCCCAAATCCTCTAATTTCACCTAAAAAATACGCAATCTAGTCGAAATACTTTATTGACTAACAATGAACATCCCATATTATTGACTAACAATGATCATAAGTGACTTACCTCAAGTTTTTCCGTGAATTCTCTCTGAAAAATTACATCAACTCGTGTTTGGAATGTCCAAAAATGAGAAAATCTCGAACCCCTCTGTTTTTGTACACTGCGTAGAGGTTTCGCACATGCGGATTTTTTAAACCACTTCTACGGTTTTTCTCCCACGTCTGCGCCATTCTCGCTGCTTCTGCGCCATTCTCGCTTCTGCGGACTCGCTTCTACGGTGAAGCCTGCCTCTCCGCGTTCTGCTTTTGCGGCTTCGCAGATGTGGCGCAAACTCCGCACCTGCGCACACTGCCTTGCTAGCCCACCCCACTTCTGCGCTTGCCCAGCTCGCTTCTGCGAGCTCGCACCTGCCAGAAAATGTTCGCAGGTGCGATTGCACCCGAAGGCAAAAAATTTTGATTTTTCCTTCAGTCCAAATTTCGAATCGTTAACCATCTGAAACTCACCCGAGGGACCCCGGACCCCAACCAAACATATCAAAAAGTCCTAAAACATCAAACGAACTTAGTCGAAACTTCAAATCACATCAAACAACGCTAAAACTACGAATCATACCCCTATTCAAGCTTAATGAAACTAAAAATTTTCAACTTCTACATTTGATGCCGAAACCTATCAAATCAAGTCCGATTAACCTCAAATTTTTCACAAAAGTCATAAATGATATAACAAACCTATTTCAATTTCTCAGAATCGAATTTCTACCCCGATATCAAAAAGTCAACTCCCCGGTACTTAATTTTCGATTTTAGCCATTTCAAGCCTAATTTAACTACGAACTTTCAAATAATTTTTCGGACACACTCCGAAGTCCAATATCACCATAAGGAGCTATTGGAATCATCAAAATTCTATTTTGCGGCCGTTTACACACAGGTCAACCTACGGTTAACTATTTCAACTTAAGCTTTAAGCCTTAGAACTAAGTGTTCTAATTCATTCCAAAACCTCTTCGTACCCGAACCAATTAGCCCGGCAAGTCACATAACAATTGTAAAGCATAAGGTGAGTAGTAAATGGGGAAACGGGGCTGTAATACTCAAAGCGACCGGTCGGATCGTTACACTCGTCCACGTCTGCAAGATACTTGACGGCGTCGACGAGTTTTTCCAGCATGAGTTCCCCCCGCACTCCTCCCTGCTCACGAGCAACTTCTCTTGCCTGCACACAGATTTCTTGCAAGATCCCATCACACTGTGCGGCATTCTCTTCAGTCTCCCGATGCAATTGCACTATTTCAGCAGGCGAAAGGCCTACTGGAATCTCGTTGAGGTCAGGAAGCGCAGGAGCAGGACCCGCTCAAAAAACTACTGAAAGGGAGAATGCTGGAAAAGAAAAAGCAACCCAGAAAGGTATTTTCTCAAAAATCTGACTTACGCTTTTAGAACAATAAATCCAGTGGAAATTTCTCATTGTAATGAATGAATAAAGGCAAAAGGAAATTAAGATGTACTTAAATTCCGAATGTAACTGTGGATTTCCCTCTATCAGGAACCCGCTATTTCTTATGTTTGATTGAACCATATAGAAAATATATGGATAGCGAAGAAGAATTAAGCTCGCGAAGATTAATAAAACAGAAAGTATCATAGTACGTCATCCTTTCGTGTCCGTGCGGCTATTTTTCTTTGCCTTTCAAGATATTGCGTATAAAGAGAAAGATAGCCAGTCCTCTTGGGCGGCCGAGAGTGTTATGTAAAAAGGACCAAGGAGGATCCTATCCTAAAGGAGAAGGAGGAGGAGTAGGAGCTAGCTTTAGGGGCGGAATCGAATGATTACGAGATAAACAATGAGACAAAGGAGAGCACTCTGATAATTCACTTTGAGTACAGGGAAGTTTGCTGGTAGGAATTCCTTAGGGCGTATCACGGTTTTTCACCAAGGGGGTGGATCGAAGCGATTGTAGTGAAGAATTGATCTGAAACGAAGCACTTCGTCTATAGGAATTGTAGAAAGGATAGAATATAAGCCTAATCGTTCTTCACGAATCGCTCCAGTACGATGGACCCGGGGAGCGGGGGGGGGGG
>MCJB01023313.1:58095-112334 GCA_002018475.1 Nicotiana obtusifolia | reverse complement strand
GGGGGGGGAGGGGAATCCGCCAGAGAAAATGCAACATGATAGAAGAGTTCGCTCCGCCGCGTAAGATCCTCGAATCAAACACGATTACCATCTGTCGTCCATTTTCATTCTCTTCCCTACCCGGGAAGGGGATCAAATAAAGGTAGCTTGCTTCTCTCCTGGATGGATGGCGACTTATGTAGTGGTCGGCCTTCCTGCCAGAATGCCTTCTTGGTCAAAGAGCCCCTTTTTTAACTAATAAGGACGCCGGAAGTAAAAAAACTTGCGCGAAGGATGTTTTTTTCTCTGCCCTCTCCTCTCCAAAGGCTAAGGAGAGACTGCATCCCTTTCCTTCGGTAGCTCTTTTGGTTTCCCAAGGATAGTGGTAGCTGGGGCAAAATCTGCTTTCTTCACTCCGCGAATAAGAGAGAAAGTCAGAGGAAAAAAACACGTTCTCTCTTTACGAGATTCGAAAATGGAGAACGCATTGCATTCTATGGGTACATAAGATCAAACGTAAAGCAGCGAAATTCATCAATTCTTTTTTGAGTTACTTTTTCACGTTGAACATCCTTACAAAAGATTCACCACGAGATCCAAATCATGTTGAGCCAACTCATCTACTATTTGTCGAGCTAATTTTGGTCCGGCTTGAAAAGCAAAGCTCATTTCCGTAACATGTGTCTCCGTAACACTGTCATTTTCCCAAAAGTTTTTCCTTAATTATTGGTTAATTAGGTTTGAACCTAATTAGCAGACAAGTTGCTTGATAGAACATCTAGCAATTAATCATAAATACTTACTGTACATATTAAATCTTGTAGACTTGCTAATGAGGCAGTCTGGACAGGTGATATAGCGTGCATTGATGTTTGATGCTGGACGTTGGTCTCCCTTTCTTTCATTCGACTAGTCGTGGAAATATTTTCATTATTTTAAACCTCCATAAACATAGACAGATTTTCCTTAGATTTTGATCTAATTAACTGCTTTATTCTTCACAACACTCATCTTCATCTGAAGATCAGCTCTGCTCTTTCTATTTCAGCAATAACTCTCATGGATATGTCCTTAATTAGATGATAGCACCAAAGAACTAATAAGAAGAAAGAATATTGCTACATTTCGACGGAAAATCGTTGTTCAAACTACCTTTTTTCTTTGATTTATTAGCTCCTTTCATCATACTGTTAACATTCGAAATGCCACCAGCTATTAAAGTGATTGCATGTGCGAAGAGTAACCAAAGTTTTTCATTTGCTTAATTAACAATACGCCGGCATAATAAGTGTGCTATGATCAATTACGAACTCAAAATTTTATACAAGCGGATTCAATTAAAAACAAAGTTAACTGACGATAGAGATTGTACCAACAAGTGGTATTTGTCCCGTGCTTCTTCTTTGGATTCATACTGCTGCCTTAAAATGAATAATTTAAAAAAGATGAGGTCCAAAATCTCTTTTTTTTCTTCAAAAAAAAGGGCACAAAACTTAAAACTTTTAACAAAAAATAATTGCTTTAACTAAAAATGTTAACAATTTATGTATCTAATTTTAAATTTTTATTTAAACTTTAAAATATTCTGTTTAGAGAATTTAGATCTTTATTAAACTCTAATAAATTTTACAAATAACAAAGTTGTTACTTTACAAAAATAATAGGACAACAAAAAAGTAAAGATTTATATCTCAATATAAACTGGTACAAACTATACGAGAAGATAACTTTAAAGTGAACTAACAATTTGCGTAGCATAAAGAAACAATTTAGGATAAACTAGTTTAATACGAACTAACTGTTGTTGGGGAGAAGAAGAAGAAGTCGGTTCCACGGTGGAGGCCTCAGAAGCTAAAGGAGACTTGGCCCCTCCGATAGAACAACTTCTTTCATATGGAGAAGACTTGGAAATGGAAATTTCGAACCAATCGTTAGGTGAATAACGATTGGGCAAATTAAAAATAATTTAAGATCTGCACATGTATATTTATCGAAAATAACGTAAGATTTTATTTAATAAAGTTTTTTGATCTTTTGAAGTTGAATAGACTGTAGATTAATTCTTATTGGATTTGAGTTGGATAAAATAGAAATAAATTAGAAACAGAGATAAAAAAAATAAAAATAGAACACTTAGGGGTCGTTTGGTACGAACACAAGTAATGCAGGGATTAATAATGCATGTATTAGTAATGCAGGGATTGTAGTGCTGAGATTATTTTTTTTCAAGTGGTTCATTGTATTAAAAAGGGTTTGAAGGGCGGTTTAGTAATTTTAGGGTCTTATCTAGGTATAGTTAAATATGGTATAAGTAATTCCTTGGTTTCCTTGGTATTAGCTAAGCCCTGCTATGAGGTATAAGTAATCCATGTATTAGGTATGCATAAATATTGAGCAACCAAATATTATATTGGACGAATTAAATTTTTATATAGAGATTATTTTACTTACTACAGCCTACAAAATGACCCATGAGGGAATAAACTAGCTAGCTCTTCATTTAAAAAGAGAATTAACTACTCAAGTGCATTAACGGGACATGCACTATTAACTTCGTACGCAAGTGCACTTGTGATGAAGAGCAACATAACGCAAAAGCTGCCTACCACAGGTCGAACTCTCAACCCTTTATTTAATTTTTGAACCCGCTAGCCCATTTCTCCACAAAATCAGCTCGTGTCAAGTGGGTTCAAAGAATACCTATCTAGTCATTTACAGAATTTAACCTATATAAAATATCAAAAATATTCAACGAAGCGGATTCTTTTGAATCCCTTAGACCCTATGTGGGTCCGTCCTTGACTATGACCATTATTTAATATTTCTTTGCTATTCGGATGGTAACTTTTATTTCTGTGTAATCTAAGTTTGTTAATTGTGAACAAGAATACCTCTAACGAAAATAACTTAAATAATAAATAAAGAAAAAAATTCATCCAAACATGTGATAAGTTAAATATAGAGTAAATTGGAAAATTTAAAAGTCAATAAAACAATTACTATTTAATTTCAAATTAATTGGTTATATGAATTTTCTTATATTCGTTCCACTCTTTCTAGGAGTACATATATACGCATGTTAAATATTCAGCATAAGCAGACATTATATGTACACTAACTATCAATCTATTACAATTCTCATTCTTTTCTTTTAATCTTTTGAGATTAGAACCAATAATAATTTGCGTCCAATGCTCAAATAAGCGAAAATAGATCATGGTGCAAACTGCAAATGTAAGAAAGAAGAAAGAAGAAATAAGAAAATAAATGTTTATTTATTTGACGACATACAAGAATCGGAAGCATTAATCATAATTCAAGCTATGCCCTCTAAAGCATATATCTCATAATAAGATATCTTCTGTTTTGATAGACCTTTTTTACTGCTTTAAAAATGCATTTACACAAACCAAAAAACTGCAAGGTTATGGTCATATTGAAAGCCAAGGTGTAATCATTAGTTAGAGGCATAGTGAGTGGCATCTCCCTCCAGGATTTGAAAAAGGGGTCCATTTTAAGCATATAGCCATTTCTTTAACCAACTCGTTAACCACTATATTAGGTACCTTCACAATCTTGTCAGTTAAATTTTAAAATATGCATGATTTCTAGCCATGTGAAGCTATGATTACAAAATCATGTACATTTTTCAATTTTGACTGTTAAGATTGCGAAGACACCTAATATAGTGGTAAACAAGTTCTAAAGAAGCCGCAACATGCTTAAAATGGCTGCAATTGAAGGTAATCCTATCTCTAATCCTGGAGGGACATGCCACTTACTGCGCCTCTAACAAACAAAGAGAAAAATTATGTTCAACATTTTCTTCGGCAATCTCATACAAGAAAACTTATTGCTTGCACGGTCGCTCCTTAACAACTTGGTGACTCATTGATTCAATTTTGATAAATTCAATATAGAAAGATATTCGTGATGGGATTGAAAGATTTGGCTTTTGATAAAGGCCATAGGTTTGGGATGATTCTTTTTGGGACATTTTGCGGGTCATATATAGGTTTGGACAATTTATCAGACATTAAAAAAAGAAGCTAAACTGATATCTGCAAAATGGAGGAGATATACAGAAAGAAAATAGAGAATGCAAATGTGAGGTGAAAACAAAGGAAGAAAGAGGGGTTTTTATAGTTGCTCTAAGGGGGACATGCCAGAGTTGGAAAGAATCCAAAACTATGAAATGTGGGAAACTTATAAATAGCTTTCTATATTATTTTAGAATTGGATTTTAGAAACCAAAATTACCCCTAATCTAACTTAAAAACCTACCAAAACATAAATTTGATTCTGATTGCATAGCTAAATGATTTTGTTTCTTTATTTGTGCGGTCAAATGTATAAACTTTAAGTTGTTTCCTTATCTGCAACTACACTCATTTGTTAACAAACTCGTCTCCTATTTAATTTCTAGCTAGTTTATAATACTAATATTGCTAGGTTAAATTTTATGACTCACTAACCTGATCGTTTGACTGATTTGTAATGGTTGAACTATATAACTATATAATGTTCATGCTTATGTCACGTCGAGATACTATTGAAAAAAAAAAAAACCAAAATCGATTTAATATATCATAATCAATTAGTTAATTCGTTGGTTAACCATATTTTGAATTATGAAAAAATCATTAGCTTATTATATTATCTAACCAAACTTTGTCTTACATAAAAATTATATTGCTAGTGTACGATTGACCTCTGGATTTGAATCATGGCTTATATTGTCACGATCCAAAATTCGCATGTCGTGATGACGCATATCTCAATACTAGGCAAGCCGAAAACCTCAATAAATCATTATAATCTTTTAAGTTTGAAAACATAATATTTAGATTTAATAGAAAATCCCACAAATACTGATACAAATACACTCCCAAAACCAAGTGTCACTGAGTGCATGAGTATCTAAATGACGACACAGTCAGACAAATAAAAATATTGTCTGAAAATATAGAACATCACAATAACTGAAAAGGGAGAGTCAAGGTCTGCGGACGCCAAGCAGCTACCTCGATAGTCTCTAACAGATGAAATCCCAGAATCTAGCAGATGTCGTATCTGGAAGTACCTGGATCTGCATACGAGGTGTAGGGTGTTTGTGTGAGTACAACCAACTCAATAAGTATCACAAATAAACAAGGCGAGGTAAGAGAAGCTTAATTTGTTGAATTCACAAGTTAATTCAGTACAACTATATCATGCTCAACAATATTATGGCATATAGAGAGAAAGAAAACCAGTAAATCAGATAATGATTGAGAAAATACAAGATTCACGCATTGCACGGACAACTCACCTGTTGCACGGACAACTCACGTGCTGCATGGACAATCTGCACGGACAACTCACGTGCGACACAGACAACTCACGTGTCAATAATATCAATACATGGATCCACACGGACAACTCACGTTCCAAAGTATCAACATATAGATCCGCACGGACAACTCACGTGCTAAAGTATCAGTATATGGATCCACATGGACAACTCACGTGCTGCACGAAAATTCACATGCCAAAGTATCATGCAATAGCAACAAAGCAAGGTTATAGATATATATAATGAATGAAATAAGATTCTCCTGTCCCTAGACTGGTGTAAATGACAAGCTAAAGTGTAGGCATGCGCAAAGTGTGCTACCATAATAAATCTGAAAATTTCATCAATGAAAAGTATTTGTCAAGTATGTTGCTTCACAGAAGGAAGAGATAGACTCCAGCTTTTGTTTGTTATCAGGAGTGCAAGTTCCAAACATCGCTCCATTTTCGGGATTTTAACCTTTGAGTAACCACATCATGGTTTAATTAGATCACATAAATTGTTACCACATATTAGATATCGGACTCAAAATTTAACAGTCATTCCTGGGCTTATAGGAGTCCGAGCACAACTCAAACATAAATACACAACCCCGGTGCCTGCACATAGGACTATCCACACACATGTGCACACCCACGTGACTATCACAACAATTTAGGTAACTAGTGCCTTAACCAAGTTGAAATACGATACTTACCTCGAATCTAGTCACAATTAATTCGATACAGTCAACAAAAATTTTATGAATTAATTCCATATGAAAATACTAATTTTCCAACAAAATTCGAAATTACACTCAAAACTCGCTAGTGGGGCCCATGTCTCGGAACCCGACAAAAGTTATAAAATATGAATGCTCATTCAACCACGAGTCCAACCATACCAAATTTACAAAATTCGGACATCAATTCGACCCTCAATTCTTCAATTTAACCTTAAGGGTTTTCACAATTTTTCAAACTTAAAGCACCAATTAAATGCTAAAAATAGCAATAGATTCGGGTGATTTGACCAAAATTAAGTTAAGAAAACTTACCCCATTGTTTCCCTTGAAAATCTCCCGAAAATCACCTCTCTCCGGGCTCTAAATAGTTAAAAATGGAAAATGGGTCCCATTTTCAGTTTCAGAACTTAAACTCTCTGCCCAGCGATGCCTCGCATTCGCGATGCACAAATTTGCACAGCTGCCAAAACCTTCTTCGCGAACGTGATGCCTTACAGGGCTTGGCCTTCGCGAACGTATCCCCCCTAATCGTGAACGCGAAGCTTTAAGACCCGGTGCCCAGCCTGCCTCGCCCTTCTACGTGAACACGAGCCCCCTCTCGCGATTGCGATGCACACTAACCCCCAACCCTTCGTGAATGCGTTCTTCTCTTCGCGAACACTAAGAACAACTCCTCGCCTGCCTCTAGATACCCTTCGCGAACGCGGCACTCCCATCCCGAACGCGAAGAAGGAAATCAGACACCAGAAATCTGCAGTTTCAGCCATCTTTCAAGTCCAAATTCCCATCCTTTAACCATCCGAAATCCACCCGAGGTCCCCGAGACCTCAACCAAACATACCAACAAGTCCTATAACATCATACGAACTTAGTCGAAATCTCAAATTACATCAAATGACGCTAAAATCATAAATCATACCTTAATTCAAGCTTAATGAAACTAAGAAATTTCAACTTCTGCATTCGATGCCGAAATCTATCAAATCAAGTCCGATTAACCTCAAATTTTGCACACAAGTCATAAATGACATAACAAACCTGTGAAAATTTTCAGAACTAGATTCCGACCCCGATATCAAAAAGTCAACTCCCCGGTCAAACTTTCTATTTTCGCCATTTCAAGCCTAATTTAACCACAGACTTCCAGATAATTTTCCGTACACGCTCCTAAGTCCAAAATTACCATACGGGGCTGTTTGAATCATCAAAACTTTATTCTGGGGTCGTTTACATAAGTCAACATCCGGTCAACTATTTCCTTTTAAGCTTTAAATCTTGGAACTAAGTGTTCCAATTCATTCTGAAACCTCACCGGACCCGAACCAATTACCCCAGCAAGTCATATATCAACTGTAAAACACTTTTAGCAGTAAATAGGAGTACGAGGGTGTAATACTCAAAATGACCGGCCGGGTCGTTACATTCACCCCCTCTTAAATAAATGTTCGTCCTCGAACGGGTTTAGAAGCATACCTGGAGCCTCAAATAGGTGTGGATGTTTACTCCGCATCTCCGGCTCAATCTCCCAGGTAGCTTCTCCGACTGGCTGGCCTCTCCACTGTACTTTCACTAAACCTATGTTCCTTGACCTCAACTTTCGAACATGTCTGTCCAAAATGGCCACTGGTTCCACATCATAAGTCAAATTACCATCCAACTGTATTGTACTGAAATCCAAAACATAAGTCGAATCTCCGACATATTTCCGGAGCATAGATACATGAAACATTAGATGAATACCCCATAGACTAGGTGGCAAAGCAAGTTCATAAGCTACCTCTCCAATCTTCTTAAGTAACAAGAGGCCCAATATACCTAGGACTCAACTTGTCCTTCTTCCCGAATCTCATAACACCCTTCATAGGCGAAACTCGGAGTAGTACCTTCTCTCCTACCATGTAAGTAACATCGCCAACTTTCCGGTCGGCGTAACTTTTTTGTCTAGACTGCACCGTGTGAAGTCGATCCTGAATTAATTTAACCTTTTTCAAAGCATCCTAAACTAAATCAGTAGTCAATAGCCTAGCCTCACCAAGCTCAAACCAACCCACCGGAGACCGATACCGTCTCCCAAATAAAGCCTCATATGGAGCCATCTGAATGCTCGATCGGTAGCTGTTATTGTAAGCAAACTCTGCAAGTGGCAGAAACCGATCCCAAGAACCACCAAAATCTATAACACAAGAATGTAGCATATCTCCCAATATCAGAATTGTGCGCTCGGACTATCCGTCCGTCTGAGGGTGAAATGTTGTACTCAACTGAACCTGTGTGCCTAATTCTCGCTGCACTGCTCTCCAAAACTGTGATGTAAACTGTGTGTCCTGATCTGAAATAATGGACACTAGAACACCGTGAGGCAAACAATCTCGCAGATATAAATCTCGGCCAACCGCTCCAAAGAATAAGTAGTACCGACTGGAATAAAATGCACGGAGTTGGTTAACCGATCTACAATCACCCAAATAGAATCAAACTTCCTCAAAGTCCATGGGAGTCCAACTATGAAATCCATGGTGATATGCTCCCACTTTCACTCCGGAATTTCAAGTCTCTGAAGCAATCTGCCCGGTCCAACTATATCTTTCTTCATTTTTCTTCACCAATAGTGCTGCTTCAAGTCCTGGTACATCTTAGCGGCACCAAGATGAACGGAATACCACAAACTGTGGGCTTCTTCAAGAATCAACTCACGCAGTCCATCTACATTTGGTACACAAATTCGACCCTGCATCCTCAACATCCCATCATCTCCAATAGTAACATCCTTGGCATCACCATGCTGAACTTTGTCATTCAGGACAAGAAAATGGGGATCATCATATTGGCGCTCTGTAATGCGGTCATATAAGGAAGACCGAGAAACCACACAAGCTGGAACCCGACTGGGCTCCAAAACGTCTAATCTCACGAACTGATTGGCCAAGGTCTGAACATCAACCGCGAGAGGCCTTTCACCAAAAGGTATGAATGCAAGGCTACCCATACTCACCGCCTTTTTACTCAAGGCATCGGCCACCACATTGGCCTTCCCGGGATGATACAGAATGGTAATATCATAGTCCTTTAGCAACTCCAACCATCTCCGCTACCTCAAATTTAGATCCTTCTGTTTGAATAAGTATTGGTGACTCCGATGATCTGAAAATATCTCACAAGACACACCGTAACAATGGCTGCCAACTATAAATCGTGAACAGGGTAGTTCTTTTCATGTGGCTTCAACTCGATCCGAGAAGCATCACAATATATTGTATAAGGGCCTGAAGCTGGAGGCAAAATTAGAACTGGAGTTGTGGTAAAGGCAGTCTAAGCTTCTAAAAACTCTTTTCACATTCATCCGACCACCTGAATGGAGCACCTTTCTGGGTCAATTTGGTCAAGGGCGATCCAATATATGAGAAGCCCTCCACAAAGCGACAATAATAATCGGCCAAGCCTAGAAAATTCTGAATCTCAGTAGCCGAAGATGGCCTGGGCCAACTCGGGACTGCCTCTATCTTCTTCGGATCCACCTTAATTCCTTCACTGGACACTATGTGTCCCAAGAATGCCACCGAACTAAGCTAGAACTCACACTTAGAGAATTTGACATAAAGTCTCTCCTCTCTCAGCCTCTGTAATACAATACCCAAGTGTTGTACATGCTCCTCCTGGCTACGTGAGTACACCAGGATATCATCGATTGATACTACGACAAATGAATCAAGATATGGCTGAAATATACTGTTCATCAAGTGCATAAATGTTGCTGGGCGTTGGTCATCCCAAAAGACATCACGAGAAATTCATAGTGTCCATAACGGGTCTTGAATGTCGTCTTTAGAATATCTGAATCCCGAATTTTCAACTGGTGATACCCAAATCTCAAATCAATTTTGGAGAACACCCTCGCTCCCTGAAGCTGGTCAAATAAATCATCAATACGCGGAATAGGATACTTGTTCTTGATTGTAACTTTGTTCAACTGCCTGTAGTCGATACACATTCGCATAGTACCATCTTTCTTTTTCACAAATAGAACCGGTGCACCCCAAGGCGACACACTAGGACTAATGAACTCCTTATAAAGGAGTTCCTAAAGTTGCTTTTTCTATTCTTTCAATTCAGCTGGTTCCGTACGATACGGGGAAATAGAAATGGGTTTAGTGCCCGGCACCAAGTCAATACCGAAATCAATATCCCTGTCAGGTGGCATACCCGGCAGGTCTGCATGAAAAACATCTGAAAAGGCTCGCACTACCGGTATAGAATCAATAGTATGAGTGTATGCATCAACATCTCTCATAAAGGCCAAATTTGACAAACACCCCTTCCCAACCATCCGTTGGGCCTTCAAATAAGAAATTACTCTATTGGGAACATAATCTAGAAAACCTCTCCACTCGACCCTCGGCAGCCCGGTATCGCCAATGTCACGGTTTTTGCGTGACAGTCCATAATAGAATAACATAGAGACAATAAATCCATATCCAAAATTACATCGAAATGAACCATACTAAGCAACAAGAGATCAACTCTAGTCTCCAGTCCCCCAATAGTTACCACACACAACCGATACACACGGTCCACAATAATAGTATCGCCCACTGACGTAGATACACGAACAGATGAAACTAAGGACTTAGGGGGCATATCCAGGTAACGGCAAAATATGATGAAACATACGAATACGTGGAACCAGGGTCAAATAATATAGAAGCTTCCCTGTGGCACACTGAGACAATACATGTGATCACCGCATCTGAAAGAACGGGTTCTGGCCTGGCAGGAATAGCATAGAATCGGGCCTGACTGTCACCTGACCGACCTCCCCCCTCTTGGGCGATCCTTAGCTGACTAAGCTCCTCCCCGAGCTGGGTGGGTGGCGGAACTGCAGGTGCTAGTACCATCGGCTGAGAACTCTGATGTGGAGTCCTATTCAACAATGTAGGGCAATCTTTCTTAATATGACCCACGTCCCCGCATTCAAAACAACCCCTCCTCTGACGGAGCTGCTGGTCCTGATAACCCGAGATACTGCCTGTAGAAACCTGCGCAGATAAGGCATGGTGAGAACTCTGCGCTGGTAGTGCACTAAATGAGGACTGGCCTGAGCGAGCATGATAAGAACCGTGATTATCTGATACGCCATGCTAGGCTGAACGAGTCATCTGAGCAGGCCTATAAGGACGACCCCTGTTATGATAGGGTTGTCCCCTAGAATGAGCACCACTAGGATTACCCGGACCATGAGACCTCTTGGCCTCCCTCTCCTCACGCTCATGAATACAGACCATCTCTAGTCGCAGAGCACTATCAACCACCTCGGCAAATTTAGCACCTGCTACATTCCCCAGAGTCATAACAAAACGGAACTGATGGTTGAGGCCATTAATGAACCTCCTGATCTTCTCCCTCTCAGTGGGAACCAAGTAATCTGCATGACGAGCCAATTTTGAAAATCGCTCTTCCTGACGTAAGTACTCGAGCAGTCAGCACAGCTCCTCTCTGCGGGTCTGTGGCACAAACTTCTCCAGGAATAATACGGAGAACCCATGCCATGAAAGTGGAGCTGCACCTCATAAGTCTCCCACCATCTGAAGGCTACTCCGGTCAGCTGAAAAGTAGTAAATGAGACCCCACAGGTCTCTAGAATACCCACTGTACGAAGCATCCGCCGGCATCTATCCAAGAAATTCTGAGCATCCTCTGATGTTCCACTGAAAGTTGGAGGATAGAGTCTCCCAAATCTCTCTAATCTCTTCTGCTCTTCGTCATTGATAATAGGACCACTTAGGCATAAGCAGCTGCAACCGGCTAGACAAATAGTGCCCCCGGTATCTGAAGTCCCTACACTACATGCTCTGGAGTACGGGCGACTGGGGTATGAGTACCTCCCCCGGCCTAAGAAGTGGCTGGTGTGGCCTGAGCCGAAACCACCTAAGAAAGGCCAGTGCAAATGGTCAATATCTGTGCTAAAGCCCCCTAAAGGCCTGGAATCACATAGGCACAGCTAGTGCCTAAGCAGGCCCCGGCGGCTTGACTCTATCTGGAACCTGCTCCTGAGCCGGAGCAACTAGTGGTTCCACAGGTGCTGCTCCAAATGTAGTACGAACTGTACCTCAACCTCTACCATGGCCCCAGCCTCTCGCGGCCCTAACTTCTGCCACTGGTGGCTGACCATCCGATCTGATAGTACGTGTCCTCACCATTTGTGAGAGCATAGAATAACAGAAGTTTATTTTCTGAAATCAACAAATTCGCACGACAGAATACAAGAAAGTGAAATTTACTTAAGGGTTCGGCAGCCTCTCAAAGATAAGTACAGACGTCTCTGTACCGATCCGCAAGACTCTTCTAAACCTGCTCATGACTCGTGAGACCTATGTAACCTACGCTCTAATACCAACTTGTCACGACCCAAAATTCGCATGTCGTGATGGCGCCTATCTCAATACTAGGCAAGCTGAAAACCTCAATAAATCACAATAATCTTTTTAAGTTTGAAAACATAATATTTAAATTTAATAGAAAATCCCACAAATACTGATACAAATACACTCCCAAAATTCGGTGTCACTAAGTAAATAAGCATCTAAATGATGACACAGTCTGACATAAAAATTCTGTTTGAAAATATAGAACAACATAATAATTGAAAAAGGAGAGAGTCAAGGTCTGCGAACGCCAAGCAGCTACCTCGATAGTCTCTAACAGATGCCTCCCCGAATCTAGCAGCCGCCGTATCCGGAAGTACCTGAATCTGCACACGAGGTGCAGGGTGTAGTGTGAGTATAACCAACTCAATAAGTATCGCAAATAAACAGAGCAAGGAAAGAGAAGCTTAATTTGTTGAATTCACCAGTTAATTCAGTACAACTATATCCTGCTCAACAGTATTATGGCATGTAGGGGAAAGAAAGCCAGTAAGTCAGATAATGATTGAGAAAATACAAGTTTCACACATTGCACAGACAACTCACGTGCTGCACGGACAACTCACGTGCTAACCGTAGAATCTTCATAGACAACTTACGTGCGACACAGACAACTCACGTGCGACACGGACAACTCACGTGTCAATAATATCAATACATGAATCCGGACGGACAAATCACGCACTGCAAGGATAACTCACATGCCAAAGTATCAATATATAGATCTGCTCGGACAACTCACGTGCTAAAGTATCAGTATATGGATCCGCATGGACAACTCACGTGCCAAATTATCATGCAATAGCAACAAAGCAAGGGTACATGTATATATAATGAATGAAATAAGATTCTCATGTCCCTGAACTGGTGCAAATGACATGCTAAAGTGTAGGCATGTGCAAAGTGTGCTATAGTAATAAATCCAAAAATTTCATTAATGAAAAGCATTTGTCAAGTATGTTCCGAGATTTTAACCTCTGAGTAACCACATCATGGTGTAATTAGATCACATAAATTGTTACCACATATTAGATATCGAGCTCGAAGCTTAACAGTCATTCATGCGCTTATAGGAGTCCGAGCACAACCCAAACATAAATACACAACCCTGGTGCCTGCACATGGGACTATCCCCACACATGTGCGCACCCAAAAGCACGTGGCTATCACAACAATTTAGGCCTTAACCGAGTTTAAATACCAGACTTACCTCAAACCGTGTAATTCTTTATTCCAATATGCCTTTGCCTCGCGAATCGGCCTCCGAACACCTCGAATCTAGTCACAATTAATTCGATACAGTCAACACAAATTATAGGAATTAATTCCATATGAAAATACGAATTTTCCAACAGAATAAAAAATTACACTCAAAAATCGCTAGTGGGGCCCACGTCTCGGAACCCGACAAAAGTTACAAAATATGAACGCCCATTCAACCACGAATTCAACCATACCAAATTTATCAAATTTCGACAACAATTCGACCCTCAATTCTTCAATTTAACCTTAAGGGTTTTCACTATTTTTCCAACTTAAAACAGCAATTAAAAACTAAAAGTAGCAATAGTTTCGGGTAATTTGACCAAAATTGAGTTAAGAACACTTATCCGTTGTTTCTCTTGAAAATCTCCCAAAAATCGCCTCTCCCCGAGCTCCAAATCGTTAAAAATGGAAAACAGGACGAAGTCCCATTTTCAGAACTTAAAGTCTCTGCCCAGCGATTCCTTCTTCCCGAACGCAGAAACTGCCTTGCATCCGCAAAGCACAAATTCGCACAACTGCCAAAACCTTCTTCGCGTTCGCGAGGGAGCCTTGCAGGGCTTGGCCTTCACGAACGCGTCCCCCCTGATCGTGAACGCGAAGCTTTAAGGCCTGGTGCTCAGCGTGCCTCTCAGTTCTACGGGAACGCGAGCCCCCTCTCGCGATCGCGATGCACACTAACCCCCAACCCTTCGTGAACGCGTTCTTCTCTTTGCCAACGCGAAGAACAACTCCTCGACTGCCTCTAGATACCCTTCGCAAACGCGGGACTCCCATCGCGAACGTGAAGAAGGAAATCAGACACTAGAAATCTGCAGTTTCAGCCATCTTCCAAGTCCAAATTCTCATCCATTAACCATCCGAAATTCACCCGAGGCCCTCGGGACCTCAACCAAACATACCAACAAGTCCTATAACATCATACGAACTTAGTCGAAACCTCAAATTAAATCAAATAATGCTAAAACTACGAATCATACCCTAATTCAAGCTTAATAAACCTAAAAAATTCTAACTTTTACATTCGATGGTGAAACCTATCAAATCAAGTCCAATTGACCTCAAATTTTGTACACAAGTCATAAATGACGTAACGAACATTTAAAAATTTTCAGAACTGGATTCCGACCCCGATATCAAAAAGTCAACTCCCCAGTCAAACTTCCAAACTTAAACTTCCTATTTTCGCCATTTCAAGCCTAATTTAACTACGGACATTCAAATAATTTTTCGGACACGCTCCTAAATCCTAAATCACCATACGGAGCTGTTGGAATCAACAAAACTTTATTCTGGGGTTGTTTACACATAAGTCAACATCCAGTCAACTATTTCGGCTTAAGCTTTAAATCTTGGAACTAAGTGTTCCAAGTCATTCTGAAACCTCACTGGTCCCGAACCAATTACCCCGGCAAGTCATATATCAACTGTAAAGCACAAATTGAACAGTAATTGGGGGAACAGGGTTGTAATACTCAAAATGACCGGCTGGATCGTTACATATATACCCCATATTGACCAAATTAACAAAAGCATTTTGTAGTCTTGTTTCTTATTTTTATTTTTGTTATCATTTACGTTGCGTATAAAATAGTCTCTTCTATGACTTTGTAAGTACGTACTAGTCTTGTGTTTGTTTTTAAGTCCATGGGCTTTGCATTTAGCAGATAACTGAGACCATTTTAACTCATGTTTACAAATTTGCAAGTCAATTTAGTCAATAGAACATGCTTATTAGTTAAGTGCAGGAAAAAACAAAAGGAGTTACATTTACGTCAGTTTATACGTAGCAGTAAAAGTAATCTCCTCAAGAAAAACATACTAGTTATGCCCATAAAGGTGTCATTGATCATTACGTACATTTCTTCACTTTCAACTTCCTAAATTGATGACTTCTCACCTTTCTTTCATTATTTTTATTTTTATTTGGGAAACTAAATGTAGTAATTGGCATTTCATCGTTTGGTCACATATTAGTCTTCATCACCCAATTACTTGTGAGTGAATAACAGGCATTTAATATTCCTTTCTTCATTTTGATTATTTCAATTATGAAACCTCAGAGAATTTTTATTTAAGTGACATGAACTAATGGCGTAAAATATGTTTACATAATAAAATCACTTTGTCACGACCCAAAAATCCAACTAGTCGTGGTGGCATCTAACCCAACCCGCTAGGTAAGTCAACTAATAACAATCCAAATCAAATGAGATTTATTGAGAGATATAATGATAATATACTGAACTTTTATACAAGAAATGCTAAGGACCGATAGTACAAATCATGAGCTTTTAGGATTTTGAGTTTACAAAGTTGGTATGAAATAAATACATCATCTGTTTGAAATATACATGAATAGATTAATAATTCTAAAGCTACCAAGAACAAGTGGCAGCTATGACCGAATCACAGGTACGTCTTCATTGCCAACTCCCCCGATACACAGCAAATTTAGCATCCAAAATCTGCACGTAAGGTGTAGAAGTGTAGTATGAGTACAATCAACCCCATGTACTCAATAAGTAACAAACCTAACCTTAGGTTGAAAGCAGTGACGAGCTTGGACAAAGGTCATAGTCTAACACCAACAGCCAGGAACAACTCATAACAATATAACTAAAGTAGTACAGGTAATAACTCGAAGATATAATGCTCAACTCGTTCACATTTTCGAAAAATAGGCATGTTTTTCAAATTAAATAGTGAAAATCCAAATCTTTTACTGAAATCACAAAAATATAAGTAAATATGGAAAAAAAACTGTGATTTTCCCCAAAAATTTCAACAATAGGTAAGATGTTTCATTTTAGATGGCATGAGGAAAGTACATCTCTATGCCTATATGTCAATGTGCATGTGAAGTCATGAATGACGCAATACCGTACAGCATGAGAAAAATGCATCTCTATGCCTGTATGTCAAGTGTGGATGACAAATGCAATGCAACACAGTGATAAAAACATATGCATACTCTTGGAGTGTCAATTCACTCAGTCCTCCCAGCCACTCAGTCCTCATAGTCACTCAGTCTTCCCAGTCACTTGGCACTCGCTCTAGGCACTCGCACTTGCGTTCAGCACTCACACTCAATAGGTACCTGCGCTCACTGCTGGTAAGTCAGACTGCGGAGGGGCGGATCGTGCTAAAGCGTTAATATAAGTCAATCATGGCATGAATCAATAAAGCTTGATGCGGTGTGCAACCGATTCCATAAACATCCTCACAATCAGGCCCTTGACCTCACTTAGTCATCAATCTCTCCAGTCTCTCGGCCTCACAAATCTCATGCCAATCAGCCCAAACAATAATAATATGATGTGAGACAAATGATAACAGAGACTAGGATATGATATGCAATGAATGAGTATGACTGTATGTAATTGCAATTCAAGCAAATAACTCAACAGTAGAAATGATCTCAGTGGGTCCCAACAGGATAAGCATATATCCTAATCATGGTTTCTAACATGGATCACAACTCAATTACTCTAGCACGTAGAAATTTCATAGACAGAAATAAGATTTGGTCACTACATAGTACCACAACATCAATAAATTCATAATTCACACGGTGCATGCCCATACGCCCGTCACCTAGCATGTGGGTCACCTCAACACCAAATACATAACACGTATATTTAGGGATTCATACCCTCAGCACCAAGTTTAGAAGTGTTACTTACCTCGAACAAGCCGAATCCAATATCGAGGAAGCCAAACAATACTCCAAAAAAGCCATCTCTCGCGTACCGACCACCAAACGGCTCAAAACTAGCCAAAAGTAACTCAAATACATCAAATAATGCCTAAGGAAATAATTCTAAATGATAAAGGTGGAATCTTTAATCAAAAACTCAAAGTCAACCAAAAAGTTAAACTCCGGTTCGTACCTCGAAACCCGACAAAACTCACAAAATCCGACAACAAATCAATGTTCAAAACTCAAAAATCTACTCAATGAAACTTTAGGAAAAAACCTTCTATTTCTCTTTTGAATTCATCCACCAAATACCAAAAACGAGAATAGATTCATAAAATATAATCAAAACCGAGTAAAGAACACTTACCCTAATCCATATGGTGAAAATCGCTTTAAAACTCATCTCAATCCGAGCTCCATAGCTCCAAGTATACAAAAATGGCTGAAACCTCCGAAATAGAGTACTTTATAAACACTGGATGAATCAATGAATCGCGATCGCGGAAATACCATTACAATCGCGAAGAAAAAAAATAACTTCCCCAGAAATATTATATGCGATCGCAGAACAAATATCGCGATCGCGAAGCGCAAAAGCACTGCCACCAAGAAATGCTCTACGAGTTCGCGACACTAGCAATGCGAACACGAAGCACACAGGCGCCCAACCTTCGCGTTCGCTCTCACGCGAATGCTTTAAAGAAGTTTCCAGCTCTCAGCTCAACTCTATGCGAACAAGATATTTCTTACGCGAACGCCTTGCCCAATCTCCAGCAACCTACGCGAACGCGGACAATTTCATGCGGACGCAACGAAGAAATACTCAGCTCCAAATTTCCTCTATGCGAGTGCACCTCTAACTTCGCGATCGCGAAGAACACTTGGTGCACCAGACATCAGCAGAATCAGTGGCACGACCCGAAATTCTCACCTTTGAGACCGTGATGGCACCTAATATTTCACTTGCTAGGCAACCCAACGTTAGAATAATTTTTAACCATTTTTAACGATTCACCTTAACTAAATAGTAAAGAAACCAACAACTGGAATAATATCTGAATTTAAACGAACAAACCAAAAATGAATACGATGTCTAAATACCATCCCAAAATTGGAGTCACAAGTGCACGAGCTTCTAGAATAATACAAACAAGGGTCTGAATAAAAAATAAAGCTGTCTGAATGAAAGCACACAGCTAAAATAAAATGGAAGGGGACTTCAGAGCTGCGAATGTTGTGCAGCTATACCTCAAATATCCTCTAATAGCTAAATCCAAGCAAAATCTACAGTACATCGCTGGGACCAACTCCGGTATCTGCACAAGAAGTGTAGAGTGCAGTATGAGTACAACCGACCCCATGTACTCTGTAAGTGCCGAGCCTAACCTCGACGAAGTAGTGACAAGGCTAAGGTAGGCTGCTTACATTGGCCTGTACGCAATAATAATAATATTAACAAGAATAGAGGAAAGACAGGAAAAATCATATCAATAATTGAATTATTTCAGTAGTCACAATTAATTATTTTTTTCTCATTCTGTTGCGGCGTGCAACCCGCTCCAACCATATAATTTAACAACACTTAAATGTAAAACTACTTCAATGAATACCATAATTAAGAAGAAATTATTAGATAACAAAGCATACAAAATTATAATTTATTTAGGAAACTAGCAATGACAAGTAGCAATTAATTGTGGAAATCAAGGAGAAAATAGGTAATTTTAATATTTAATATGCTAAACGTCAAGTAGCAATTAAGACACATAAGTCAAATAAGCATGTAGCAATTATATCATGAATTCAAGACTTAATATTTGGCAAGGAATATGAGAGAAACAATTTATATAATAATTAACTCATGTTAAAGAAAATAGTTTATGATTTCCAGATAAATATGCAAACAATTAATTTGATGACACTCGTCACCTTGCCTATACATCGTTATGCATGAAATTCATGTAACAAATAATTCAAGTGTTCTATTCCCTCAAGTCAAGGTTAACCACGACACTTACCTTGCTTCACAATTTAAGTGATCACTCGAACACAGCTTTTTCTTTCGAATTATTCTCCAAACCAATCAAACCGAGCAAATTATTTACCAACAATTCAATTTGAACTTTAGAAATTATTCACAATTCGAAAGAGACTTAATTTAAGTCATTTTCGAAAAAGTCAACCAAAAGTAAATGCAGGGCCCACTTTTCAGAACCCGACGAAAAATCACAGAATCCAAAAATCCATTACGGTACGAGTTCAACCATACAAAAATTATTGAATTCCGACATCAGATTGCCTTTCAAATCTTCATTTTATATTTTTGGAAGATTTTATAAAAATCTGATTTTCTTCAATTAATTCACGGATTCATGATGTAAATGAGTATGGAATCATGAAATTTAATCTATATAGGATAAGGAACACTTACCCAGTTCGAATTTGTAAAAAACCCTCTGAAAATCGCCCAAACCGAGCTTTAAATCGCGGATAATGAAAAATGGGATGAAATCCCATTTCCAGAACTTAAGTTATGCTGTCCAGGGGTTTATTCATCGCAATAGTGGAAATCTATTTGCGATCACGTAGAACAATTTCTACCGAGTTCCATTTTACTCTTCGCGATCGCAGATAATTCCTCGCGCTCGCGGAGCACAAATTAGGCTGCCCTAGAATTTACTCTATGCGAACGCTGCAACACTCACGTGAACGCTCTGAGATCGTGAATGCCCTCCTGCATTCGCGAAGCACAATTGTGTTCCCCAGCTTCTGCCCCATTCCTTCTTCGCGGACGCGATCAACACTACGCGTTCCCGATGCTCTAAGAGCCAACCTTCCCTGATCGCGCTCCCCTCTTTTCGAACGCGAAGAGTAAAAATCATAGCTCACAATTAACTCTTCGCGATCGCAGGAATGGCTTCGCTATCGTAAAGCACAATGCACCAGGTGATAGCTGAAGCTCAAAAATCAGATTTTTCCAAAGTTCAAAAGGTCTGTAGGCTATCCGAAACTCACCCGAGCCCTCGGGGCTCCAAATCATATATGCACACAAGTCCAAAAAATTCATACAAACTCGCTCGCGCGATGAAAATACCAAGATAACACCTAGAACTACGAATCGAACACCAAATCAAATGAAATTTAAGAATTCTTATTTTATCAACCGGATGTCTGAATCGCGTCAAATCACTTTCCTTTGGCACCAAATTTGGCAGTCAAGTCATAAATAACATAAAAGAGCTATTCCAACTCTCGGAATCTCAATCCGAGCCCGATATCGATAAAGTCAAATTCACGGGCAAACTTTGAAATCTTTAAGCTTTCAAACTTTTAATTTTCGATAAATGGCGATAACTCAAGTTAGGAACCTCCAAATTAAATTCCGGGCATACGCTCAAGTCCCAAACTACGACACGGACCTACCAGAACTGTCAAAATACTGGTCCGAATCCGTTTGCTCAAAATGTTGACCGAAGTCAACTCAAATGAGTTTTTAAGCTCCATTTCACAATTTAATTAATTTTTTACATAAAAACTTTTCGAAAAAATTTTTGTGTTCTATTTGAGGTTTTAGAACACAGAAATAATTATTAAATTTAAAGATGACCGATCGGGTCATCACAACCAGCAATGCAATTATGAAGAAAAATGATCCGAAATTGATCTGAATCACGCCCGAGCCCTTCGGGACCCCATCCGAATATTCCAACAAGTCCCATAGCATAACACGAACCTACTCGAGGCCTCAAATCACGCATAACAACATCAAAACCATGAATCGCACCTCAAATCAAACTTAATGAACTTTGAATTTTTCAACTTCCAAATCTCGCGCTAAACCTTATCAAATCATCCGGGAATGAACCCAAATTTTGCACACAAGTCCCAAATAACATAACGAAACTATTCGAATTCTCGTAACCATAATCCGAATCCGATATCATCAAAGTTAACTCCCGGTTAAACCTATGAGCATTCCAAACCTTCAAATTTTTCAACTTTCGCCAAATAGCATCTAAACCTTCTAGAAATATCCAAATGCAAATCCGGGAATACGTCCAAGTCCAAAATCACCATCCGAACCTCGCGGAACCATCAAAACTTCGAACCGATGTCAAATACTAAAAAGTCAAACTTGGTCAACTCTTTCAATTTAAAATTTCAAACATGAAATTCATTCTTCCAAACAAATGTAGAAATACCTGAAAATCAAAATCGACGATACACATAAGTCTAATACATCATACGAAACCAATCAAGGCTTCGAATAGCTTAGCGGAATATAATTGCTCAAAACCGACCGTAGGGGTCGTTACATACTTATTAAGTAACTACTAACAAATTTTTCTGTTGAAAACATATTCTTTATGATAAGCATCAATTGAGGACATGGTAAAAAATCGTAAATACTTATGTATTAAATAAAGAATTCCTAATAAGGCAGTCCGAACAGGTAGTAATACTATCGCAGGTATTGGTGTTTGATACTGGACATTAATTTTCCTTTATTTTTAATTAAATCCGTCTTGAGGTGACCCAGGTTTTGCCTGGAGCCCTACTATATAAATTAAAACTGATTTCCCAGTATTACATTTGAATAGTCCTGGAATTAAATATTTTTTCATTATTTTAAACCTCAATGAATATAGACAGAATTTGTTTTCCTATGCTTTAAATATAATAGACTCTCCTTTCATTAGCCAAAAAAAAAAGAAAAAAACAAAACTAACTGTTCTATTCTTCACAACGTCTTCTTCAATATATAGATTCAGCTTTGGTCCTCACTCCTCAGGTGATACATATAAATAATAAGACAAAATGGATCCATAAACAACGGCCTTTAAGCTTTTAGTGGCTTAGAGAAAATAATCTTAAACAGGCATCTCAGTGATGGTTTATAGATAAAAATCGTGAAATAAATGTTAAAGTAAATTAATCCGTTACTGTTCAATTCCAAATTAGTTGGTTATATGAATATTCCATATTAATTTCGCTCTTTTTTGGAGTACATATTATGTGTACATTATAACACAAACAATCAATTTAACACAATTCCCTTCTCTCTTCTTTTGGTTTTTTTAGCTTAGGATCGATGATGATTTGCGTGCAATGCTAACATAATTAGCGGAGATATATCATGGTGCAAAGGTAAAAAGAAGTAAAGAGCAAACAAATATATGTTTATCTGTTTTGGCCACATACAAGAATCAGAAGTATTAATACTTTATTACAATTCAGGCTAGTTCTCTATAACATAGATCTTAGAAAGTATTTACACAAACTAAGAAAGTGTAGAGATACGAGCATATTAAAAGTCAGGGTGTAATCACCATCAGTTAGAGGCGCATTAAGTGGCATGCCCCTTGCAAGGATTTGGGATAGGGGTACCTTTGATGGTAGCCATTTCAAGCTTGTCGGCGCTTCTTTAATCAACTCGTTTATCATTATATTAGGTACCTTAACAATTTTGTCAATTAAATTTATAAAATGTGCATAATTTTCTAGCTATATGAGGCTATGTTAGAAAATCATGCACATTTTTCAATTTTAACTGATAAGATTGTGAAGCACGTAATACAGTAGTGAACGAGTTGGCTAAAGAAGTTGCGACATGCTTGAAATGTCTACCGTCGAAAGTAACTCCTAAGCCTAATCCTGGAGGGACATGCCACTGACTGCGCCACTAGCTATCGGAGATCTAGAGCAATTCCAGTCAATATTTTCTTCCGCAATCTCATGCCTAATCTTGAAAGCGTTGTTGGGGTTGAAATTTTTGGTTTTTCATGCTTGAGGCAGTTTTTGGGAAAATTTGTTGGTCTCGCAGTTTGAACCATTTATGAGACATAAACAATAAAAAATAAAAGAACATGAAATATGATCTCCAAAATGGAAGAAAATGTACAGAGAGGAAGTGGAAAATGCAACTGTGAGATGAAAACAAAGGAACAAACAGGGGTTTTTTATAGTTGTTCTGGGGGGACATGGCAGAGTTAGAAAGAATTCAACAATTATAAAATATGGAAACTTATAAATAACTTTCTACATTGTTTTACAATTAGATTTCAGAATTCAAAATTACACCTAACTTAACTTTAAAACCTACCAAAACATAAATTTAATTTAGATAGCATGGCTAAATTATTTCATTTCTCAATTTGTTCAGTCAAAAATGTGTAAACTTTAAAATGATTTCCATATTTGTATATGCATTCATTTGTTAACAAATCCTAAATTTCTAATCTACAATGGTTAAATTTTTTGACTCGCTATTTCAGTTAACATGATCATCGTTTCGTTGATTTGTAACGAATGAACTATATAATTTTTTGTTTTTAGTTCTTTTATAATTGATTATAGAGTATTCTATGACTTTGTAAGTACTAATCTTGTGTTTGTTTTCAAGTCGTGGGACTTTGCATTTAATAGTTAAGCCGAGACCATTTTAGCTCATGGATTATAAATTTGCAAGGCATGCCTGTTAGTTAAGTGAAAAAGAAAAGGAAAAAAAAAAAAGAGTTACATTTCCGTCTTATATGTAGCTGCAAAAGTAGTCACCTTAAGAAAAACATACTACATAGTTTTGTTCGTAAATCTGTTGTCGATTATTACCCTTCTTCACATGCAAGTTTGCATTTTTTATGGCTTCTCAGCTTTCTTTTCATCTTTTTCTTGGGGAATTTAATTTTTTTTAACATTTGAGCATGCGATCACATATTAGGCTTGATTAACAACAGCTTGCCAGTAAACAACAGACATTTAAGTATCATGAAATCTTCATTTTTATTTATTTTAGTTATTGTATGGGGTGAAGTATGATATGACATGTGGTCATCTAAACGAAAGACATATGGAACCCAAGATGGGATGGCCGAAGACCGGACACAGCCATTCCGCTTGTCACCGGAAGGGATAACATTCATAAAGGTGTATTAAATGATCTGCATCTGATAACATTTAATATAGAATATTTTGCAGAATTAAGAGCAACGGCTCATTACAGAGGACTTGGCATTTATGTTCACCGTTACATCTTTATCAATGATCATCATAATTGACATTAAAGGAGGGTACGATCCTAGAACCTCCTTCCCTAGAGACAGCTATAAATAGTGAGCTCATATTGTAAAGGACACGATTTTTCTGGCTAAACTTATACTGTATTCTGTATCAAACTTAATATAATCTCATTTTCTTGCTTTTTGATCTCGTCATTGATGTGCCCGAAAACCTTGCTCCCAGAACTGTTATCTCTGCTGTTTCATCTACATTTCAAGGCTAAGTATTATATATTTTTTTAATTATTATATTATTTCAGGATCAAATTAGTTCACTTGTCTAGAATCACGTAAAAATTCAACTATATCGTTTTACGGGTAAACAGTTTGGCACCCACCATGGGGCCTAGACAGCCTGCAATTAAATTGATCCTTCCTTTTTTTACTAACCGCGATTTGATTATTTTGTTTAAGAAAAAATCATAAAAAATGGCAGATAACACTATTAACAACGCGCACAACCCTGAAATTCGAGGTGATCAGCCTCATTCGAGGATTCAATCAGTGACACCCGCAATGAGGAGAATGATGCCACGCTGGCGCATGACAGGCAATGCCCTCAACAGGTTCGGGATACAACTCCAGATGATGCTGATGAGGAGCATGTCGTGGATGCGGTGAGGGCCCTGCAAGAGCAACAGGCCATCATTCTAGGCCATCTCACGCAGCAGGATTAGTTTATAATGGAACTGAAATAGGCACTATCAGGGACTTCAAATAATGCAAACAGACGAGATCCAATTCATCTCGGTGTTCCCGCAAACCAAACGACGCACTGGTAATTTCTTTAAATGTGTTAGACTTTAAGATTAAACGTGTTCTAGTGGATCTTGGAAGTTCGGCTAATATCATACAATGGAGGGTATTGGAGCAAGCTAAGCTCACTAGAAGCATTATTTCAGCAAAAAAGCCTCGTTGAACTCAACCTTGCGAACGTGACGACCCGGGGAGAGATTTTACTGCTCACGAACGCTGAAGGAGTAATGAAAACAACTCTCTTCAAAGTAGTTGATGGTGACATGGAATATAACGTCATCCTGGGAAGGCCGTGTTTACACGAGATGAAGGATGTACCTTCAACATATCACCAATTGCTGAAGTTTCTAACGTCCAAAGGAATCAAACAGATAAAAGGTGATCAATCGACAACAAGGGAGATTAATGCAATCTCAGTTTCCAGTAGCAAAAGGAAGAAATGCACGACATAGCAATTACAGGAACCGGCACCTACTTCCGAGCTAGAAGGAGTTAGCCCAAAAGCAGAGTCATTAGAACAATATCAGGTGCCAAGATATTTCCAAGTTCCAGAAGAGACGGACACAACAAAGTCCACGGCGGAGGAACTGGAGCAAGTTGTATTGTTCGAGGAATTCCTAGAAAGAAAATTTCATTTGGGGACAGGACTGCTCCCGGAGCTCTGGTTTGGTTTTATTGAATTCCTTAAATTTAACGTTGATGGTTTTGCATAGTCGCATGAGGATATGACAGGTGTCCCGACGAAAATAGCCGGGCACAAGCTGAGTTTGGATCCCAAAGTACCTCGGGTAAGACAGAAAAAATGCCCTATTGCCGAGGTTAGGAATAAATTCATCAAAGAAGAGGTAACCCGCTTGCTTAAAATCGGTTCGGTCCGAGAGGTAAGATATCTGAACTGGCTAGCCAACGTAGTAGTAGTTCCTAAGAAGAACAATAAATTTTGCATGTGTGTAGACTATAAAAACCCTAATAAGGCGTGCCCGAAAGACTCGTTCCCACTGCCAAATATCGATCAAATGATTGATGCCACGGCTGGGCACGAGTTGATGAGTTTCCTCGATGCTTATTCCGGATACAACCAAATCAAGATGAACCTAGAAGATCAGAAAAAAATTTGTTTATAACGAATTTTGGTACATATTGTTACAATGTAATGCCCTTCGGGTTGAAAAACGTCAGAGCCACTGATCAATGCCTCGTAAATAAGATGTTTGAAAAGCAAATAGGAAAAACTATGGAGGTTTATTGACGATATGCTCGCTAAGTCTTTGAATGCAGGTGATCATCTTAAGTATTTGCAAGAAACATTCGACATTCTGAGGAAGCATAACATGAAACTTCATCCCGAGAAGTGCGCGTTCGGGGTCAGTTCTAGTAAGTTTCTGGGATTTCTGGTCTCACAAAGGGGAATTGAGGTAAACCCCAACAAAATCAAGGCCATATAGGATATCCCAGATCAATTATCCAACGTAAATGTCACGACCCAATTCTCTTATAGGCCGTGATGGCGCCTAACGTTACCGCTAGGCAAGCCGACAGTGAACCAACCACTAAATTCCCCTTTTTTCTAGATTTTTGAGTAATTAAAATTTCCTTAATTTATAAGATTTAACAAACAACAGGTTTAAAACAAATAAAACGAAAGCAGTTGAGTGCAATCATAACCTTAGAAATAATCCAAACCCACAAGTCTACTAGTGTGTGTGCCAAGACTTGGTGTAACAAGCGTATGAAAAATAATAGATTATACAAAACTCTAGCTACTGGTTGAAATAGAAATAGACAGAAATGAATGTAAAGGAGAGACACTAGGTACTGCAGAACGGCTCAGGAAGCAGCTGACCACTAGGTCTTCGGGTAACGGGGATGCGCGCCGGTGTGATCGCCAGATGCACCGGCCTCAGATCCTGCACGGTCAGTGCAGAAGTGTAGCATGAGTACATAAACAACATGTACCTAGTAAGTATCAAGTCTAACCTCGAAGAAGCAGTAACGAGGGGTCAACTTCGACACTTACTATAACGACCCGACCGATCGTTTTGAGCTCTAGCGCGTTGTTCGGAGGTTTGAGGCCTTGAGTAGCTTCACTTCAGGTATTATGACTTGTACGTGTGGTCGGAATTGAATTTCGAGAAGTTCGGGGTTGATTTGGAAAGAAAATTCCAATTTCGGAAGCTTTAAGTTGGAAGAGTTGACCAAGGTTTGACTTTTGACTAACCGACCTCAGAAGCATATTTGAAGGTTCCAATAGGTTCGTATGATGATTTCGGACTTGGGCGTATGTTCGAGTCGAGTATCTCGGCGCTTATTATGGAAGGTTGGGATTTTGAAGGTTTAAGAATTCTCGAAGTTTGGGTTGAAGTGGATTTTGATGTTATCGATGTCCGTTTGAGATTTTGAGCCTGGGAATAGTTCAATATGGTGATTTTGGTCATAGGAGCATGTCCGGACGTTGATTTGGAAGTCCGTAGGTCATTTTGGCGTCAGTTGGCGAAAGTTGAAAATATGGATGATTTTTTGGAAGTTTGACCAGGAGTGGACCTTTTGATATCGGGGTCGGATTCCGATTCTGAAAGTGAGAGTAGGTCCGTAATGTCAATTATGACTTGTATGCAAAATTTGAGGTCAATCGGACTTGATTTGATAGGTTTCGGCGTCGAATATAGAAGTTTGAAGTTCTAGAGTTCGCTATGCTTGAATTGGGGTGCGATTCATAGTTTTGATGTTGTTTGATGTGATTTGAGGTCTCGAGCAGGTTCGTGTCATGTATTGGGACTGGTCGATACGATTGGACGGAGACCCGGGAACCACAGGTGAGTTTTCGGGATGGTTTCGGATTGATTCTCCTTGTTTTGTCATTGCTGTGCTAGTGTCTGGTTTCCTCCTTCGCGAACGCGAAGGGTCTCATACATTCGCAAAGAGGATTTTTTAGGCTGCTGGATTTTGTCCATCGCGAACGCGATGCAGGGGTAGCGAAGGTGGAGAGGAGGCAGAGGTGTTCTACACGAACGCGAGTGGGGGTCGCGAACGTGAAGAAGGAAGGGGGGACTGGGACTAGAGGCGCTAAGCCATCGCGAACGCGCTCAAGGATCGCAAACGTGAAGGAGTGTGTCGTGGAGGCATCGAGAACGCAGGATGGCCACCGCGAACGAGAAGTAGAACTTCTAGGTAGTTGGGCTTTTGGCCTTTGCAATCACGAGGGTGTTTCCGCGATCGCGAAGAAGGTAGTGTTGGGCAGTGTCATTTAAAAGATGGGATTTGGCTCATTCTCTCTCATTTTTCACTTTGTTGGGCGATTTTTGGAGCTTTTGAAGAGGAGATTTCATCATCTACTATGGGGTAAGTTATTTCCACTCATTATGAATTAAATACATGAGTTACATGTGGATTTAAACGTGAAATTTTGTATAAATTTGGGATTTTGAAGAAAACCCTAAAAATTGGTATTTTTGGATTTTAACCACGAAATTGAACATGAAATTGGGAATAAATCATATATTTGAGTTCGTAATGCCATGGGTAAAGTTTATCTTCAAAAATTTTTGGAATCGGGGCACGTGGGCCCGAGGGTTGATTTATCAACTTTTCAAGCGGAGTTGGGAAATTGTTTAAGTTGATTAATTATGGGTATTATAACACATTTTGATTGGTTTGCACATTGTTTGCATAGTTTTGGATCGACGAGCATTGGTTGGAGGTGTTAGAGAGGCCTTGGAGCCGGTTATGGAGCTTCGGAGCGAGGTAAGTCTCTTGTTTAAGCGAAAACTACCCCTAGGTTTTATTTATTGTTATGTGCAACTAGTTGTGGATGCTACGTACGCACGAGGTGACGAGAGTCCGTATATAGCTATAGCATGTTTATGTCCGGGTAAACTTAGGATCTTATCATGTAATATTTGAATTACTTGAACACATTGTGCTGACTTAATTAATTGAAGTTATAAATATAATTGATTTAGAAATATAAATATGTATACTAGGCCAAGCCTTAACAATTGAGTGGTGGGCGAGTTAATTGAGAAGTGGTAAAGATTATATTCATTTTATGCTCATGTGATGTAATGTAAACACGCGTCTCATAATCCGAGAACTTCCTTCCCTTTCTTGTGGAGCGGGCCGAACGCCTCGGCACTATATAGATGCATCTATGGATCGTGCTGCACGTCCCTCGGCAGTGTACACATTATTTTAGATCGGGCCGAACGACCTCGACAGAATCTTGCGTTATATCGCTAGTAGTTCGAATATTCATGAGCTAACCTTCCACGGATCCCCACATACTATGGTATTTCTTATTTGTTTGGTATTAACACTTGGCATTATTCTAAGACATCACGGCAAAAATACAAGATCAAGAAAGTTATGCTTTAAAGGAAATAATTAGAAAGTTATGAATTACAGAGTTACTCCATTATTGCTATGCCCTTCATATCTGCATGAATTATTATATTGCTTTATTGGACCCTTAGTAAGTGTCTATGTCGACCCCTCTTCACTACTCCTCTGCGGTTAGGCTAGATACTTACTGGGTACACATTGATTCACGCACTCATGCTGCACTTCTGCACTAAATGTGCAGAAATTGACAGGTTCATTTGGTGATCATCTTGGCGCGTAAGCGCACCTGTTGAGGAGACTTTATGTAAGCTGCATCTCAGGCTACGCATCGCAGTCCACCGAGTCCCCATTGTATCATTTATTTTATTCTGTCTTATTACATTCGGGACAGATGTTGTATTATTATTTTATTCCTTAGAAAATGCTCATGCACTTGTGACACCGGATTTTGAAAGTTTCCTTCGGGTTACTTATTATTGTGGTTTGTTTAAATATTCTCATTTACTTTGTAAACTATTTTATATTGTTCAATTAAGGAAAAATTTTGATTTCAAAAATACTAAAATGAGTAAGTAAATTGGTAATTCACCGTTGGCTTGCCTGGCGGCGGCGTTAGGCGCCATCACGGCCTGTAGTAGATTTTGGATCGTGACACTTACTATGGGCTAACAATATAAATACAGAAATTCTAAATAAGAATTGGTTATGTAAATAATAATAATTTCTCATTAACAAGAAGGGAAAAATAATTCTTTCACAAATTAATAAATTCCAAAAACAATTTCCCCTCATTAATAATCGTAGCCTCACAAGCCACAAAATAATATCAAGTATGATTAGGCTCCGAGTATTATTAAGCACGATTTACGCCGAGGTCGTACGGCCCGATCCTGAATAATGTGTACACTACCGAGGGACGTGCGGCACGATCCATAGATGCATATATTCTACTACCGAGGCGTTCGGCCTGCTCCGCAAGAAGAGAGAATTCTTTATAAGCATTTAACTTTTATTGTTATTAAAGGCTAGTGCACAAAGTAATACAAATTCCATTAACGGTCTTTCCAATATATTTAATAAGTTCTACATGGTTTAGGCACTTAAATTAACAAACAGGAACAAATATTTCAAGTAATTCATGATTGGGGTCTTAAAACTACCCGGAGATAAGCATAATTAGTAGCTATGCACGGACTCTCATCACCTCATACGTACGTAGCCCCCACAATTAGAAGCAACATTAATTTAAATCACCTTTGGAGAAGATTCTCTCTTACAAGGTTAGACAAGAGACTTACCTCGTCTCAAGGCTCACTTTCCAGTTACAAATTTCACTCTAAAGCCCTAACTCGGTGCCGAACAAATTCGAAACTAGTCAAATATTATATAATTTAATCAATATATGCTCAAAAGTTCATAATTTAACTATTAGAGTAATTACCCAACCCAAATTGGAAGATTCCTAAAATTCACCGCGGACCCACGTGCCCGGATTCCGAAAATTTTTGAAGGAAATTGTTACCCATAACCTTAAGAACTCAAGTATATAATTTTCATCCCATTCCATAACTGCTTTCGTGGTTAAATCTCATATCAAAACCAATATTTTTCAACTAAACCCATAATTTTCACAATTTTTTATGTTAAAATCTATCCACAATTCGTGTATTAAACTTACATTGGATAGGAATTACTTACCTTCGATAGCTAGATTGAAATCCCCCTCTTTGAAGCTCTAAAAATTGTCCCAAGTGCTATCAAAATGGACTCAAAATGTTCGAGTCCCGACCTAAATGAAGTTTCTGCCCAGCAGGATTTTCGCACATGCGGTTACTGGGCTGCATTTGCGGTACCGCTTCTACGGCACTAGGCCTGATTCAGCGGAACTCCACATGCCCATTGTTGGCCGCATCTGCAGACGGGTTTCTGCTTTTGCGAACTCGCTTCTACGGCTCCTCATCGCAGAAGCGGGGTCGCTTCTGCGCTCAACCCTTCGCTTATGCGAACCACTGGCCAAGGCTCCAAAGCTGTTTTGCGGCCAAAAGGACGCATCTGCAGGCTCGCACCTGCGGCCTAAAGCTCGCAGATGCGGGCACACCAAAACTGGTGCACCAACAACCCTTTTTTGCTACGGAACTAAATCCATGCATCGTCCGAATTGCGTCTGGGGCTCCTAAGGCCCTATCCAAACATACCAACAAGTTTGAAATCATAAAACAGACTCGCTCGCACCCGTGGAACGCGGAAAAAAGAAATTAAAACTAAGAATCGCAACCCAAAACCAATAGGATCAACTTATAAATTTTCAAGTTCTTCCAACTTACTCCGAAACGCGCCAAAACATATTTAAACTACTCGAAATAACACCAAATTTTACGTGCAAGTATTAAATCACCATATGGAACTATTCCTAGGCTCGAAATCCCAAACGGACCTCGATAACTCCAACTCCTACTTCAAACAAAATTTAAAGAACTCTAAAACCTTCAATGTGCCAACTTTCACTATTAAGCGTCGAAACGCTCTCGGGTCATCCAAACCCGATCCGAACATACGTCCAAGTCCAAAATCACCATACAAACCTATTGGAACCGTCACATCCCAATTCCAAGGTCGTTTACTAAAAATGTTGACCAAAGTCAAACTTAGCCTTTTTTGCCAACCTTATGAAACCAAGTGTTTCGATTTCAACTCGAAGCCTTCCAAATCCCGAACTAACCATCCCCGGAAATCATAAAACAGTAAAAGCACATATGGGGAGTCTTATTTAAGGGAATGAGGTTCTTGAAGGCAAAACGGCTGGTTGGGTCGTTACAATCTCCATCTCTTAAACCAATGTTCATCCTCAAACAGGTCTAAAATCATACCTGGAGTGCTGAATAAGTGTGGATATCTGCTCCGCATATCCTCCTCGGCCTCCCAAGTCGCCTCCTTGACTGGTTGACCCCTCCACTGAACCTTTACCGCAGCAATCTTCTTGGACCTCAACTGGCAAACCTGTCTGTCCACAATGGCAACTGGCTCCTCCTCATAACTCAAGCTCTCATCTAGCTGAACTGTGCTAAAGTCTAACACATGCGACCTGTCAGCATGATACCTCCGGAGCATAGACACGTGGAAAATTGGATGAACTCCCAACAGATTAGGAGGCAAGGCAAGCTCATAAGCAACCTCTCCAACTCATCTCAACACCTCAAATGGACCTAAAAACCTTGGGCTCAACTTGCCCTTCTTCCCGAACCTCATGATTCCCTTCATCGGTGAGACCTTCAAGAGAATCTTCTCACCCACCATAAATGATAAATCACGCGCCTTCTGATCCGTGTAACTCTTCTATCTAGACTGTGCTGTACGAAGTCGCTCTTGAATAAACTTTACCCTTTCCAATGCATCCTTCACCAAATCAGTACCATACAACTTAGCCTCGTTGGGCTCAAACCATCCGATGGGAGAACGACATCGCCGATCGTATAATGCCTCAAATAGAGCCATCTCGATGCTGGACTGATAACTGTTGTTATAAGCAAAATCGGCCAGAAGCAAGAAACGATCCCACTGCAGTCAATCACACATTCTCTAAGCATATCCTCCAAGATCTGAACTGTCTGCTCTGACTACCCCTTAGTCTGCTGCTGAAAGGCTGTGCTGAGCTCTACACGAGTTCCCAACTCACTCTATACTGCTCTCTAGAAATGCGAAGTAAACTGGGAGCCTCTATCCGATATAATGGAAACAGGTACACCATGCAACCGAACAATCTCCTAAATATAAATCTTGGCCAACCTCTCTGAGGAGTACGTGGTCATAACTAGAATGAAGTGCACCGACTTGGTCAACCTATCGACAATGACCCAAACTACATCAAACTTCCACAAGGTCCGCAGCAACCCAACTACGAAAGCCATAGTAATGCGCTCTCATTTCCACTCAGATATAGTCATCTACTAAAGTAGGCCACCTGGTCTCTGATGCTCATACTTAACCTGCTGGCAGCTTAGACACCTCGCAACATACTCAACTATGTCCTTCTTCGTCCGCCGCCACCAATAATGCTGCCTCAGGCCGCGATACATCTTCATAGCACTTGGATGAACAGAAGTACCGAGAACTGTGTGCCTCCTCTAGGATCTTCTCCCGCAAGCCATAAACATTAGGAACACATAGGCGACCTTGAAGTCGTAGAATACCATCCTCACCGATAGTAGCCTCCTGGACACACACACACCCCACCCCTAGTACTGTCTCTCTAAGAACCAGCGAGTGCGGATCATCAAAATGGCGAGCCTTGATCTGCTCGAATAGTGAAGACTGAGCAATGACGCATGAAAGGACTCGACTGGGCTCCGAAACATCCAACATCAAAAGTCTGTTAGCCAAGGACTGAATGTCCAATGCTAGTGGCCTCTCCTCTACTAAAATAAATGCCAAACTACACATACTCTCCACCTTTCTACTCAAAGCATCCGCAAGTACATTCACCTTGCCCGGATGGTAAAGGATGATAATATCATAATCCTTCAATAACTCAAGCCACATGCGCTGCCTCAAATTGAGATCCCTCTACTTGAACAAATGCTGCAAGCTGCAATGATCGGTGTAAACCTCACAGGACACCCCATAAAGACAATGCCTCCAGATCTTAAGAGTATGAACAATCGTGTCCAACTCTAAATCATGTACAGCGAAATTCTTCTATAGGGCTTCAGCTGACGTGAAGCATATGCAATAACTCGCCCATCTTACATCAATACACATCCCAAACAAACGCGTGAAGCGTCACAATACACAGTATACATCCTTGAACCGGAAGGCAACAACAAACCGGTGCTGAAGTCAATGCGGTCTTGAGCTTTTAAAAACTCACCTCACAATTATCGGACAATCGGAACGGAGCACCCTTCTGCGTCAATCTAGTCAAAGGTGCTGCAATTGATGAGAAGCCCTCCACAAACCGGTGATAATAACCTGCTAAGCCCAAGAAGCTCCTGATCTTAGTCGCCATAGTAGGACGAGGCCAACCCTGAACTGCCTCGATCTTCTTGGGATCTACCTTAATACCCTCACCTGATATAATATGCCCCAAGAATGCTACACAATCTAGCCAAAACTCACACTTGGAGAACATAGCATATAGCTTATGTTCCCGCAAGGTCTAAAGTACCACTCTCAAATGTTGCTCGTGCTCCTCCGTGCTGCGCGAGTAGATCAAGATGTCATCAATGAAGACAATAACAAATGAATCAATATCGTCAAATCCATAAACACCGCCGAGGCGTTAGTCAAACCGAAGGACATCATTAGAAACTCATAATGGCCATATCTAGTCCGGAAAGTAGTCTTCGGAACATCCGAATCCCGAATCTTCAACTTGTGGTACCCTGATCTCAAGTCAATCTTAAAGAACACCCTGCAACTAGTTAAATAGATCATCAATACATGGCAACGGGTACTTGTTCTTGATGGTAACTTTGTTCAACTAGCGGTAATCAATGCACATCCATATAGTCCCATCTTTCTTCTTCACAAATAACACTGGTGCACCCCAAGGTGATACACTCGGTCTGACGAACCCCTTCGCTAGAAACTCCTCAAGCTATTACTTCAATTCCTTCAACTCTTTGGGAGCCATACGGTACGGTGGAATAGATATAGGTTGGGTACCTGGAGCTAAACCAATGGAGAAATCAATATCACGATCTGGTGACATGCCTGGAAGATCAGAAAGAAACACACCGATGAACTCCCGAACCACGGGCACTGAGTCAATCGCTGGAGTCTTTGCAATAGTGTCCTAAACATAGCCCAGATAAGCCAAACAACCCTTCTCAACCATGTGTCGAGCCTTCAGAAAGGAAATAACCTCACCTATATGCACTGACAGATGAACCCTTCCACTCCAGCCTAGAAAACTCTGGCATCGCTAAGGTAACAGTCTTGGCATGGCAATCAAAGACGGCATGATATGGAGATAGCCAGTCCATGCCTAGGATGACCTCAAAGTTGGTCATATCTAGCAGAAGATCCACTCTAGTGTCATAACTATAGAAGGTAACAATGCAAGATCGATAGATCCTATCCACAACAACGGAGTCACCCACTTGAGTGGATACATAAATAGGAGTACCTAGAGACTCACAAGAAACACCTAGGAAATGAGAAAACAGAGATGAAACATATAAATACATAGACCCTGGATCAAATAGTACTGAGGCATCTCTACCGCAAACAGAAATAGTACCTGTGATCACAGCATCCGAGGCCATTGCATCTGGTCTAGCTGGAAAAGCATAGAACCTAGCTGGAGCGCCACCTGATTGACCTCCAGCTGGCTGGTCTCCACCTCTAGGGCGGCCCTTACCCACTTGCCCTCCGCCTATGGAAAGCCGGACGGCTGGTGGGACAACTGGTGCTGAAATCATAGGCTGCTGACCTTGCTGCACTGCCTTGCCCTGAAGCCTGGCGCAGAACCTCCATACATGATTGAAATCTCCGCACTCGAAACAACCTCTCGGTACGGTGGACTACTAGCCTGAAGTCTGGCCCCGATGGCCTGAATACCCACTGTAGGAACCCTGGATAGCTGGTGGGCGGTAAGAACTCTCTGGCATAGAACTGAAATAAGGCCGCATTGGAGCACCCTGAGGAGACGACGGTGCTAGATATGCGGGCCTGCTGGACTGACCCCTCACGAACTGACCTCTACCCCAACGGGGGCACCTCTGAACTCTCCAGAATATTGAAACCGCTTATCCTTCGTAGCCTGCTCTCGGCTATGCTGACGTACACCATCGATCCTCCGAGCTATATTCACAACTAGCTCGTAAAAAGTCCTCATCTCGACCTCTCGGGCCATACTGGCCTGAATACATGTGTGCAATTCCGCAACAAACCTCTGCACTCTATCTGCATCAGTATGAAGTATCATAAGTGTATGGCAAGACAACTCATAGAACCTCGCCTCAGAGTCAGTCACTGACATCTTACCATGCTGGAGCTGCTCGAACTGAAACCGCAACTCTTCCCTCTGAGAGGGTGGAATATATTTATCCAGAAAAATACGGGTGAACCGGTCCCAAGTCATGGGAGGAGAATCTGTTGGTCTGCCAAGGAGATAAGACTTCCACCACTTACGGGCCCTGCCCTCCAGCTGAAAAGTAGTGAAATCCACCCCGTGGGACTCCAATATCCTCATGTTGTATAGTCTTTCCCTGCACCAATCAATGCAGTCCTGAGGGTCCTCATGCCGCTCACCTCTAAAGATAGGAGAATGAAGTCTGGCCCATCTATCCAAAAGCTTATGCGGCTTGCCGGCAGCAGCTGGTCTGGGCTCAGGTATAGCTACTGCTACTGGCTAAGCTCCACCCATGGGTAGTGCGCCTGGGGTCTGATATACAGCAGCTGCATGCCTAGGATCCTGAGCAGTACGGGTCTGTGCTCCCCCTCCCACCTGAGATGTGGCTAAGTCTACTGGAAACAAACCATCTTGAGTCATAGTATCCATGAACCGTAGCATACGGCCCATGACCTCCTGGAATCCCGGTGCGAACATGAAATCTACCGAGCCTGGCTCTACTGCGGGCACCTCGCCCTACTCCTCAATAATGAGATCCTCTACTGGATCCACTGGTGGCGTAGAGCGGGCAATTCTGGGATGCCCTCGTCCTCTACCACGGGCTGGAGCCCTCCCTCGGCCTCTGCCTCTGCCTCTAGCAACAAAGAGAGCAGCTCATCCCTGGTCTGGAACATCCGTTGAGCGCGTTCTTACCATCTTTAAGAGAATAAGAGAAAGATACTTAGTATCACATCAACTGCACGATAGGAGATGAAAAAGAAGTAGTTTCCTAACACCCTGTAGCCTCTCGAAGATAAGTACGGACATCTCCGTACTGATCTGCAAGACTCTATTAGGCATGCCCATAACATGTGAGACCTACGTGAACTTAGGGCTCTAATACCATGTTGTCACGACCCAATTCTCTTATAAGTCGTGATGGTGCCCAACATTGCCGCTAGGCAAGCCGACAGTGAACCAACCATTAAATTCATCTTTTTTCTAGATTTCTGAGTAATTAAACTTTTCTTAATTTATAAGATTTAAGAAATAACAGGTTTAAAACAAATAAAACAAAAGCAGGTGCGTGCAATCATAAATGTAGAAACAAAAGCAGCTGAGTGCAATCATAACTGTAGAAATTATCCAAACCCACAAGTCTACTAGTGTGTGTACCAAGACCTGGTGTCAGAAGTTTATGAGCACTAATATATTATACAAAACTCTAGCTACTGTCTGAAATAGAAATAGACAAAAATGAATGTAAAGGAGAGACACTAGGTAATGCGGAACGGCTCAGGAAGCAGCTCACCATTAGGCCTCCGGGTAAGGGGATGCGTGCCAGTGTGATTCGCCAGATGCACCTACCTCAGATTCTGCACGGTTAGTGCAGAAGTATAGTGTAAGCATATAAACAACGTGTACCCAGTAAGTATCAAGTCTAACCTCGAAGAAGTAGTGACGAAAGGTCGACTTCGACACTTACTATGGGTTAACAATATAAATGCAGAAATTCTAAATAATTGGTTATGTAAATAATAAAAAATCTCATTAACAAGCAGGGATAAATAATTCTTTCACATATTAATAAATTCCAAAAAAATTCCCATCATTAATAATCGTAACCTCACAAGCCATAAAATAATATCAAGTATGATTAGGCTTCGAGTATTATTAAGCACAATAACTTGTACATTGTCGAGGGATGCGTGGCACAATCCATAGATGCATCTATTCTACTACCGAGACGTTCGGCCCGCTCCACAAGAAGAGAGGATTCTTTATAAGCATTTAACTTTTACTGTTATTAAAGGCTAGTACACAAGGTAATACAAATTCCATTAACGGTCTTTCCAATTTATTTAACAAGTTCTAATATGGTTTAGGCACTTAAATTAGCAAACATGAACAAATATTTCAAGTAATTCATGATTTGGGTCCTAAAACTACCCGGACATAAGCATAATTAGTAGCTACGCACGGGTTCTCGTCACTTCGTACGTACGTAACCCCCACAATTAGAAGCAACATTAATTTAAATCACCATTAGGGAAGATTCCCTCTTACAAGGTTAGACAAGAGACTTACCTCATCTCAAAGCTTACTTTCCGGTCACAAATTTCGTTCTAAAGACCCTCGGTGCCGAACAAATTCGAAACTAGTCAAATATTATATAATTTAATCAATAAATACTCAAAAGTTCATAATTAACTATTAGAATAATTACACAACCCAAATTGGAAGATTCCTAAAATTCACCCTGAGCCCACGTGCCCGGATTCCGAAAATTTTTGAAGGAAATTGTTACCCATAACCTTAAGAACTCAAGTATACAATTTTCATCCCATTCCATAACTACTTTCGTGGTTAAATCTCATTTTTATCAAAACTTAGGTTTTTCAGCTAAACCCATAATTTTCATAATTTTTCATGTTAAAATCTACCCACAATCCATGTATTAAACTTACATTGGATCGTAATTACTTACCTTCAATAGCTAGATTGAAATCCCCCTCTTTGAAGCTCCAAAACTTGCCCCAAGTGCAATAAAAATGGACTCAAATTTCCCGGTTTAAATGAAGTTTTTTCCCAACAGGTTTTTGCACCTGCGTCCGCATTTGCTATACCGCTTCTGCGGCACTAGCTCCGCTTCTGCGGAACTCCACAGGCCCAGTCAGCCGCATCTGCGGACGGGTTTCCGCTTTTGCGGTCTCACTTCTGCGGCTCCTCATCACAGAAGCGGGGTCGCTTCTGCGCTCAACCCTTCGCTTCTGCGGACCACTAGCCAAGGCTCCAAAGCCACTTCTGCGGCCAAAATGAAGCATCTGCGGGCACGCACCTGCGGCCAAAATCTCGCAGGTACAGGCACACCAGAACTAGTACACGAGCAGTTCTTTTTGCTACGGAACTAAATCCGTGCATCGTCCGAATGGCGTCCGGGGCCCTCGATGTCACGACCACAAACTGGAGGAGCATGACTGGTAACCGGCCATACTGGCCGAGCACCTACGTACATTTTATCTAACTTTTCTTATTATCTGTAAGGTCCAACAAGGAGAATATAAATGGTAGACATGAATCATAAATAGCCAATAATGATAGATAACGACATAAACATATATAACATGGGCTGACAAGGCTATCGTAAAGCTATATACAACAAAACCGACCGACAAGGCTATCCAAAACTATACATGAGACGACATCTGTCTATGAGCCTCTAAAGAAACATAAGTGCTGGAACATTGTTATGAGCCTCTAAAGAAACATAAGTGTATAACATTGTCGAAACAAGGCCCGGACCTACCCATAACGTCTATAACAAAAATGCATACCAAGACCACGGCAAGTTCAGAGAAGGGGTCTCGCCAATAATGCTGAACTAAGCAGTCTACCGTAGTGGAAGAGCTTCGCCTACTTTTCTATCAGGACTTGCAGCACGACATGCAGCGTTCACAAATAAAAGAGACATCAGTATGAACAAAATACTGAGTATGTAAGGCAAGATAACATAATTAAGAATAGTAATGTAAAGAGAGATAGAGAAAATACCACATGTACATCTGAGTGCCTCTGAGGGCGACTGACATGAAATGCATGATATAACATATATATATATATATATACACATATACATATACATGTGTGTGTGTACACACACACCCCTTTAAAAACATACGCCTATGGGCATCATCATCATCATATCGTACCCGACCGTAATAGGCTCGGTAAAAAAGTACACGGCCATCATAAGGCTCGGTAAAATCCAACTAATCAGTGGTTACAAAATAGGTGTCATACCCGACCGACTATAGCGCGAATCGGTAGAGTAAAATAGGTACATACATATAATGCATGCTGGATTTATGGAATCACATTATGAACCTTTCGAAGTGACGTAAGGTCGGTAACCTTCGTATATGTTATTAGAGGATCTAACTCACCATCATACATATTATAGATTCAGGGAATACTAACAACATTTGGTACCAAAAAATAAGAGAAGCAACATCAACATGAATCTTTCCATAAGAAGGGAAAAATTGTAAGTACTGCTAGCTTCTATGAGTAGAGTATCTTTGGAAGCTCGTCCGTTTATGTTACAAACAATCGGAGTCATGCAAAAAAAAAGAAAGAGATAGCCTCACATACCTTGTATATACTACCCAACCTCAAGCTGTGCAAAAGTCACGACTCCTTAGTCTACAATAAGAGAAACGATACTATCGTTATCTTTTAAGCTTCCTAACTATTATATGTTGACCATGACCTATTTTATAATAAAACAGGCAGCACCACCACTATTTATATGACTTCCCACAAGTTATTATAACCAACAACAACCATTATACACTTGTATATAATAGCTTTATACACTTTCTTATTTCAAATTCACAAAGCATAATAATAACAACACAACCCCCAACATCAACTAAAAACTACGGCTATGCCGACACTATCGTCAAGCAATCAAAGAGCGACAAGCTCTCGAGGCTCTATATAATGGTGTACTTCACACCCGGCCTCCTTTTAACAACCATGCTCTATACGAGCTACCACACCACCACCAATCTCCATAGCATACGAAAGGAGCCCATAACCTATTTATGCAATTACTATGACTTGAACTCACGGCTTCCGATCACCGTCCCATGAGTTCTCAACATTACATACTTTAAAAATAAAGCTTACCTTAACAAGATGTATGAAAATATGAAGAAGTTGTACGTAGAAGGAAACTTTGAGCACTTCACAGCTTTAGGGAAAAAGGGATGAGCAAGATGGAGTATCTCCTCACGTAGTTGCTGGATTGTAAATATATGTATCTAATGATTCCCCCCTTTTCCAATGATAAAGTGTCTTAAACACTATATATAGAGAGGATATGTTCGGTTGAAATACATCTGTCACCAAACTATTGCAAAAGTCTATTTCTTAGTGTGGAAGAAGTCAAAGTATTTAGAATATATATATATATATATATGATTTGTCCGACCAACTCCACTATTTTCTAATTGAATAAAATATCATCACCTGTCACGTAAATCTAGGAAGTCTCTTAAACAGATTACTATAACTAGTTTGATAAAATACTTTATTCTAAAAAAGTTAATATTTATCTAGTAAAATAAGTAACTAATATTCTTTACAAACTTATCTATTAATTGGTAATTATTATACATGGTAACAAAATGAATGTTATTTTATAAAGGTTAGGACATTGATTAAAAAATATATCATATCAAATTCTAATTTTTCCCAACATAATATCAAAATACAAATTTTTCCACAATAAGTTCTTAAAACGATAAAAAAATAACTTTCTCTCTTGATGAGAAAATAATTTCTATATTTCTAATAAAGAAAAATCTCATTTATAAACTTCCGCATATCATGTACTTAATTTAATGCACATCCGAAAAGTAAAAATAACAATAACTAATTAAAAGCAAACTTATCAAATCTTTACTAAAAGGTTGTCAAAATTACGGGGTCGTTGTTAACACTGTCATAAATCCCCTATAATCATATGAGTAACCTTAATCTCTTCAAGTTTATATGGATTTACTATAACGTATCTCTAACGCCCAGGTGCGGTATGTTACACCCAAAGCCCCATCCAAACATATCAACAAGTTTGAAATCATAAAACAGACTCGCTCACACCCGCGGAACGCGAAAAACAACATTAAAACTAAGAATCGCAATCCAAAACCAATAGGATCAACTTATGAACTTCAAGTTCTTCCAACTTACTCCAAACACGCCGAAACATACTTAAACTACTCGAAATGACACCAAATTTTGCGTGCAAGTCTTAAATCACCATACGAAACTATTCCCAGGCTCGGAATCCTAGAGGGACCGCGATAACTTCAACTCCTACTTTAAACCAAAATTAAAGAACTCTAAAACCTTCAATGTGCCAACTTTCACTATTAAGCGCCGAAATGCTCTCGGGTCATTCAAAACCCGATCCGAACATATGCCCAAGTCCAAATACAAACCTATTAGAACCGTCGATCCCGATTCCAAGGTCGTTTACTAATTGTTGACCAAAGTAAAACTTAGCCCTTTTTGCCAACCTTATGGAACCTAGGGATGGGCATCGGTCGGTTCGGTTCGATTTTGTAGAATTTCGATTCGGTTTATTCGATTTTCGGTTTGTGATTTTAATAACCAAAACCGAACCATAATAACGTCAGTTCGGTTCGGTATATTCATGTTCGGTTCGGTTAAATCGGTTCGGTTTTTCGATTTCAAGCCGCGGCAAAAATAGTATGGAACAACAAAAATAAATTACTTGTTGACAGAAAAAGACAAAATAAATAAGAAATCCCACCAAAATTCCACCTAATTCAGATATCTTAGAATGCAAAGTAGGGCCTTAGATTATAGTAATCGGAGATTAGGAAATGCCATGACAGAAAATATAAAAAAGAGAAAAAAATAAAAAATAAAAGCAACCTCACTTTCCTGATATATTCAAAAAACTCAGTAAGATGGATAATTAAAACTTGAGCATGGATACACGTATGCTTGAAAGCATTCTCCATAGTTGAAAATTGGGTGTCATTTTGAAAAATTCGATTTTTCAGTTTAACCGAAAATCGAACAGTTAAAACCGTAATCGAACTTTTAAAAACTATAAACCGCAAATCAACCGAAAAACCAAAAAATCGAAATCGAATAAACCAAAATTTTCGATTCGGCCTATTTTTTCGGTTCGGTCGGTATTATGTCCACCCCTATTGGAACCAAGTGTTCCGATTTCAACCCGAAGAGTTTTATTTGCGGGAACGGGGTTCTAGAAGGCAAAACGACCAATTGAGTCGTTACAGTAAAGGAAGTCCAAAGACTCACAGGAAGATTAACAGCTTTGAGCAGGTTCATTTTCCGGTCGTCAGAAAAATGTCATCGCTTTTTCACACTGCTCAAAAAGGAAAATAATTTTGAATGGACACCGGAGTGACAGCAGGCTCTGAGGGATCTGAATAAGTACCTATCAAGTCCTACATTGCTCTCAAAACCAAAATAAGGTGAAATATTGCTAGTCTACCTCACGGTTTCAGTAGTTACGGTAAGTGCAGTTTTAGTCCGGGAGAACGAAGGTACGCAATTTTTCATTTGTTATGTTAGCAAAATTTTAACGAGAGTAGAAACTTGCTACCCACAATTGGAAAAAATGGCCTTAGCTCTCGTAGTCGCCGCTCGAAAGCCGAGGCCCTACTTCCATTACCACCCGATAGATGTGGCGACTACTTTCCCTTTGCGAAGCATCCTCCATAAACCCGAGCTCTCGGGCAGATTAGCCAAATGGGCCGTCGAAATGAGTGAGTTCGACATAGAATATAAATCGAGGACTACAATTAAGTTGCAATTCTTGGCTGACTTCGTGGCCGATTTCAGTTCGGGACTACTGCCTTGGGCAACCAAAGAGGCAGTAATGGTGTCGGAATCACCATCGGGGGTTTAGACGTTATTTACGGATGGAGCTTCCAACGTAAAAGGGTCTGGACTCAGAATAGTTTTAATCACGCCCTTGGGGGAAACCTTAAGGCAAGCCATCAAAATGATCCATTTAACTAAAACTGAAGCAGAGTATAAAGCTTTGATTGCAGGGCTCGAATTGGCTCGAGGACTTGATTCCCAGGTTATTGAAATCAAATGTGTCTCGCAGCTGGTGGTAAATCAGGTCTACGGGATCTTTGATACCAAAGAAGAACGTATGCGACAATACGTGGTAAAGGTCCAGGCTCTTTTGGCACGCTTCTCGGTAGTGGTCAATTACTCATATCCCGAGGGAGGATAACGCAGAAGTAGATGCATTAGCAAACTTAGGATCATCGACGGAAATGAAGGGATCAGAATCCAGGATGGTAGTGCATCTGATGAACTCAATCCTGGATACAGATGGTTATTATGAGGTAAATTCGACAAGTCTGGTCTGGGACTGGAGAAATGAAATAATCAACTATCTCGAGCAAGGGAAGTTGCCCAACGGCCCCAAAGCATCACAAGTGTTACATACCAAAGCTGCACGTTATAGCCTCAAAAGAGGCCAATTGTATAGAAAATCATTCCAAGGCCCGCTGGCCCGTTGCTTAGGAGCGTCAGAAGCTAACTATGTCATAAGAGAAGTCCACGAAGGGATATGCGGTAATCACTCGGGCACAGACTCTTTGGTGCTGAAGTTGGTACGGGCAGGATATTACTGGCCTCGCATAGAACAAGAAGCTAAAGACTTCGTACGAAAATGCGATAAGTGCCAACGCTACGCACCGCTAGTACACCAACCAGCAGAAACCTTACATTCAATTCTGTCCACATGGTCGTTCATGAAATGGGGGATAGACATCGTCAGGTCGCTGCCACCGGCCCCCAAAAAGGTAAGGTTTCTTTTAATTTTGATTGATTGTTTTTCTAAATGGGTGGAGGCAGGTCCTTATCAGAAGATCGGAGAACACAAAGTGGTAGATTTCCTGTGGGAAAATATAATCTGCAGATTCGGAATACCAAAAGAGATAGCATACGATAATGGGACATAGTTTATCGGTGCAAAAGTTACAAAATTCCTCGAAGATTTGAAGATAAAGAGGATCACATCTTCTCCTTATCATCCAAGCGCAAACGGTCAAGCGGAGTCAACAAACAAAGTAATTATTCAAAACCTCAAGAAAAGGTTGGAAGTAGCAAAAGACAAATGGCCTAAAGAATTGTCCGGAGTTCTATGGGCCTACCAAACAACGGCCAAATCAAGTACAGGAGAAACTCTTTTTTCCCTTGTGTACGGTGTTGAAGCCCTAATCTCGGTGGAAGTAGGTGAACCCACTTTGAGATATTTGGGGCAGATGAAGAATAAAACAACAAAGGGATGTTAATTAACTTGGAATTGCTCGAGGAACGCAGGGACTTGGCGCATGTAAGAATGGTAGCTCAAAAGCAGAGAATGGAGCGATATTATAATCGAAGAGCCAGCTTCTGTCATTTCAAAGTAGGAGACTTGCTTCTGAGGAAAGTAACCCAAAATACACGCGAGCTCAACACGGGGAAGCTAGGTCCAACATGGGAAAGCCCCTACATGATTTTAGTTGTCACTAGGAAAGGTTCATACGAGTCGGAGAACCAGAATAGAGACAATTTGCCTAGAAACTGGAACGTGGCACACCTCAAAAGATATTATTACTGATGAACAATATTCAAGCGGAAAGTATAAGCTGCACTCTTTTTCCCTTCGTTCAGTTTTTATCCCAATTGGACTTTTCTGGCAAGGTTTTTAATGAGGCAGCAACAGAAAGCATACTACGAAGACAGAAGTAATAAGACCTTTGATAGCAAGGCAAACAAACTAGCTTACACTCGGGGACGGTTAGATAATCTTTGGTTTGATAACAAATTCCCACTGGGAAGTTAAGTTTGCTACCGAACAAAGGTTATCCAACTGTTCACGAGCACAAATCACTAGAGGGTTGTTAGATATTCCTTCGCTCGATAGCATTAATTCCTGAGGGGAAGTAAAGTTGTGTTACCAAGTTGAGGATTATCTAGCAATTCATTAGTGGAATCTTTGAAAATACAAGACTTCCATTGTTCCAATTCGCATTCTTCGCACTCGAACATTGGAATGATATGACGATACGGCAACAATGACTGCCACGTCAATCGGGAATTGAAAATCCAGAAACAAAATGCATCATTAGAACCGGGGAATGCATAGCAAGCCCCGTAGAAACAAGTTGTACAAGATAGCCACAAGTAATGGCCATTTCTTTTCAGTATAGCAAATGCTTATGTATTTTTTGAAAATAGAAGAAATAAAATAAAATCCTTTTATTTTTATCTTGTTTCTTGTCTAAACGATGAATAAACTTTGTCATTTGAAAGTTAAACAAGTACTTCAAATGTTAGTGTCGTAATGAACAGGAGACGTCCTCTTCAAGAGCACCGTAAATATAAGATGGCCCTCTCTTATAAAAACCCTCACGTAAAGGGCTGGTTCTGGAAGAATCTATGCCCGAAATCAAAAATGCCTTCGGGAAAAATACACCCGAAGCCACATATGAAAAGGACGCAAAAAACAAACATGCGGAAAATACTTATAGAAAACCCTCATGAAAAAGGTATAATGCTCAGAACCAAACTACTTCGAAGAAAAAACATTCGAGACAACACATAGTAAAGCACGAACAAGCAAACGTGTGCAAAACTCTTGAGTAAATGCAAAGATTAAAGACTTGCATGGATATTCAAATGAAAGTAAGACTCAAACGATATTTGAGCAAAAATATGTCTTTATTTACAAGAACATTCCAAAATGGTAAGAGTTCAAAATGGGAAAAGAAAAGAAAAACTATACTGCAGCGCCTCCGGAACCAGGAGGAAGAGACCGCATTCCCGGGAGAAGTAGGTGGGTCTATCGATGGCTCGACGTTTTTCCCAGTTTGGTCTTCAGCATCGTCACCTTCCCATCCCTCTTCAGTTCCCGAAATCTCAGAACCGGAACCAGAAGAACCAGTAGCATCAGACTTTGTCGGGAGTCCATTTTTAGCAGCTAACTTAAGCTCTCAGACCTTAGCAATTTTTGCATCAAAGTCGGTGATACCAGCTTTGGCCTCCTCCAAGGTTTTTCTCCTCATGTTGTACATGGCATAAGTTTTTTCAACAATGAGGGAAGCTTCTCGGTGCTTAAGTTCTTCTATGAGTTGGGAAACCTCGGAAGAACGGCTTTCCCGGGCGAACCTAGTAGATTTGAGGCTGAAGTTAAGGTCGCGGACGGTTGAACTAAAGAGCCTATTATGCTCGATAGTTTTCTTGTACTTCTCTTCTAACTGGGTGTGTTTCGCCCCCACAGCAGCAAACTCTTCGATTTTCAAGTTCAAGGCTGCTTCCAAGTTAGTTACCTTTTCAGCATTAGCAGCCTCGAGCTCGGTTGCAACAAGAACGGCGTCCTGGGCTTCAGTCCATTTGGACTTAGCTTCATCAATTCTAACCCTCAGCCGGCCAATTTCTTGGCTAAGGGTTACCACTTCTTTCTCACTTTGCTACAAACGAGCTTCCAAAACAACAGCCTCAGTAGCTTTGGTTTCTAGTTTCGAGAGGCGGAGAACAGTTTGGTCCCATTCCACCAAAAGCTGATTTCATTCAGAAGTAAGTTCCTCCTTCTCACGAATCAATCTCTGAAGGCCCTCAGAAGCAAGAAAGTTGGTCTACAAAACAAGAAAAAGTAAAACTTAGAATACATTCATACAAAAGTAGAAGAAATAGTAAAGGAAGAAAGGGATGCGCCGCTGCAGCATTGTGCATGGAATTGTTCAACAAACACTCCCCCGAGAGTGCTTGAATCTTTTCCCAATCTTTCTCTGAAGCCAAAGGCTTCATATAGTTAACAAGCTCCACCGGCCAGGAAAGCAGGTTGCATCAGGTAGAGACCGAAAGAGTACATTCCTCCGTCTTTGTGGATCTTCAGAAGGGGCAGCATAATTCTGCCCCAAATTCCTATGAACTGGGGACTGTGGAAGAGGAACGCCTTCTTCATGGTCAGATGCAGTCGATGGAGGTGATGTAGTAATTGTTGGTGGAAGAGTGGATGAAGATGGAAGTGATGTAACAGTTGTTGGTGTTGGTGAAGGTGGAGATGAAACTGATGGAGTTGAAGAGTGAGAAGTAGCTGCATCAAATGCAGTGCTGGCCATTGGAGGTACTCAGCCCCGCAGCACCGGTTACAACAATCGGGGCCCGAAAACGGGAGTTGGCATTTTGCACCAAATCAGATTCTCCCCAAAGTGCCGAGACATCATCTTCATTTGGTGTAACTATCTCAACAGGTCGAGCATCCTGTTGAGATGATGAGGATCGTCGCCTTCTATGTAGAGAAGCTCCCTCATCACTAGCTTCTTCATCATCATCAATCATCACGGTGTCTATGACCGGCCCGGAAGGAGGACTAGTCGTCATCGCCACCGGAGATGGCTGGGGGAATCAATCTTTGCCCTCTTATTCTTCTCCCCGGCCGTGGAGGAACGTCTTCTCTTTTATTGCTTATCCTCCGGCCAGGGACTGCGTGAAGAAGTGTTTGCACCTGAAATAGGCCCGGAGATACTTGTTCGAGTAAGTTCCTCCTGAAACAGCCTCGCTACATCAGCAGGATCAGCCAAGACGTCCTCCTCGGAGACAGCAACAAAGCCCACAGGTAGACCTAATTTCGTGAACAAGTCAGAAGGGTTCAACCAAGTTCTCCCTATACACAAAAAAATAGAAGTAAGGTAAGTTCACATTACAATGATTTTTGGTCTTACACCCGTATTTAAGGGCTAGTTCTTTCCACACACGTGTTTCGGGCGTCGTGACATCTAAATCTTCTGAACCCACCGGTCCAAGCTTTCCACCACCTGTGAGATCCATCGAGTTGCTGAAACATGCGAATGGTGAAGGATCAATATGGCTATAGAAAAATATCTAGTAAAAAGAAATACTAAACAAAGAGCTTATGACTGCGGTTCTAAGCCACCGGAAAGGATGAAGCCGTTCTTAGAATGATGTCGTTGGTGGAAACTGCAACAAATCGTTCCTTCCATCCACCCACTGTCGTTGTCATCATCCATGCTAGACAGCAAAGCATGGTGGCTACGCTTGCAGAGGTTTATCAATCACCCGCTGAAGATTTTGGAAGAATAGAGATTTATCATATGAGCTAAGGTTAGCTCCTTTCCAATTTCGTAGCACAAACGCCGAAGGCAAGCAATCGTCCTCCACATAAGGACTTATTTGTGCCAAACACACTTGGTAGCGAAGACAAAACTCCGCAATCACGGAATCAAGCACCCCGCTCAAAGAAAATGCACCCAAAGTAAAGGGATATGTGTAAATATGTATAAAACCCTCCTTAGGAAGGGTGACTCGATCCGATAGATCGGGAGCGATAATTTCTAAGTCATGGCAGCGACAGTCTTCCTTCACAGCAGGAATGCTCAAAGGACGTACGGAAGAAGGATACCTGGTAACGGCCCATGTTTGAGAATTAGCAGTAGAAAATTTCTCTCCAAAATCTTTTATGGTAATAAGGCTTCTAGGGATGATGGAGCCCACTGTTGAAGGAGCAAAGTCCTCGGCTTTGTTCTTGCTTTTTGAAGAACCGGTACGTTTTGAGGAAAAAGTCATTGAAGGAAATAAAGGGTTTTTCATTTGAAGAGAATTAGGAAAAATATGAAGCAATATGCAAGATTAGATGAAGAGAGTTGGAAAAGTCATGAAGTATAAGGGCGGAAGCTGATACGTATAGTAAAAGTTTTGGCGGCTAAATTCTTAGCCAGGATTACCTCGATAATTGGCAAAAGACGTGCTGAATCATGGGAAAACACGTGTTCAGGGCATTGAATACGGAGAGACAGACATCTAATCAACCGTCAGTAGCCTTCAGAGGGAATTATAGTAATTCCCGCCAAAAGAGTATTTCTACCAGCTTCCCGGTAACACAAAATTATTTCATCGGAAAGCAAGGGGATTATCTGTATTGGATAAAATATATTATAGCACGTGGCCGTCCAAGAAAGGGACACGCGGAACCAAAGACAGAGTGATGACTTAAGACCGAAGACAACACTTTCATTTCTCACCGGAAAGAATAATGCTCATAAAGATGTGATAAATGCTCTGCTCCCGGTAGCATTCAATAGAGAATATCCATGGCATTAAGAGCAGTTACCCATTACAAGGAATTTGGCATTTATGGTCACCGTTACATCTTCATCAATGATCTTCATAATTGACATTAAAGAAGGGCGCGACCCTAGTATCTTCTTCATAGCTATAAATAATGAGCTCAGTGGTCATTGTAGAGGATACGAATTTTCTGGATAAACTTACACTATATTCTATACAAAGCTTAATATAATCTTATTTTCTTGCTTTTTGATCTCATCATTGCTGTGCCCGGACACCTTATTCCCAGAAATGTTATCTCTGTTGTTTCATCTACATTTCAAGGCTAAGTATTATTCATTTCTCTGATTATTATATTATTTCAAGATCAAATTAGTTCACTTGTCTAAAAACCACGTATAAATTTAACTGTTCCGTTTTACGGGTAAGCAGTTATAAAACCTCACCGAATTTTCGCCTATTGTTGAATTAGGTAACGAATAAATTTTGGCCAAGGATGTTCTAAAGAATCTGTAGATCCAAAGAAATGACAAACTTTTCATATATTTAAACATTCAGTTGTGTTATTAAAAGCAACAAATGATACATTAATGGAACAAGAACTGCCAAATCTTAGAAAAGAAACCATTATCATAAAATGATGTCTCATGGGACAAAGGATGGTTGATTTATCCTTCCAAATAAAACTTGGATACAGCTACCTAATTAAGAGTATGTACAACAGAATATTTCTTAATATCAAACAACAGCGCCTCAAATCCCATACGAGTTGGAATCAGCTAGTTAATATACAAAACCAGATTACTTAATCCCATGATTGTTGATCTACCCCGTAAAACCTTCACCAAAACAAACGACAACTCCTACATTCTTGCTGGCTATAAAAAAAAAATAAACGATCTACAACTAGTAACAAAGAATCTGAATCGTCACGCGCTGGACTCAGCTTTAGATCCATTTTCCAGAAGAAAATCCGGTTTTCTTTAGAGGAACTTTCAAGCCAAGTTCTTTGCATTGCTCTTCATCAGGTTGTGAGCTCAGAAATCCTGTCCCAACGAAGTGTACTAAGGCTGATGCATCCTCGAGTTTTCTTGTTAAACTCAATGATGCTAAGGAAAGAGGAGCTGAAGTAGTCTTTGATTGCTTCTTTGTTGGCACAGTATCCAGCTCTGCTGCTCTAAGAAAGCGCTCGGTTGCTGCTTCCCAAGAAAGCTCATGCCTTTGTGCATCAGTCAAGGGGGCAGGCTCATCAACCAATGCCTTGAGTATAGCTTTAACGAATCCATCATCATCATCATCATATGTTCGGCAATTTGGGAACTGCATGAAGAATTCATTTGATGGATGGTTGGCGCATACAACAATTTTGCCCATAGCTAATGCTTCAGCCGAGGTTGTACAAACCACATCTGTGGTACTTGGATTAAGGAGCACCTTATAGCTGAAACCAAAACACGAAAGGGAAAAAAAAGAAACAAAGACTTCAATTGAAAGAATGGCAATTATGAAACCCCCTACTGTAAAAAGTACTCAAACTCTGAGCACTTATACGACTTAAATTATGTTTTTAAATATAACACAAAAATAACCCAAAAATCTATAAGATCGAAAGAAATCAGAATCAATGAACCAGTGATTTAGCATGATTCGTATTCGCTTGAAAAAGTTGTGTCTCGTGAACAAGACCATTAGGAAGTGAATAGACGCCTTAGCAAGCCTAAATATGTCATCTTCCAAAATATCAAATGCAACAAATGGAGGAGGTTCTAGATATGTTTCAAACAACATTTGAAAGATCCTACAGTAAAAAGTTATACACCAAATTAATCTTTAAGATTGAAAAAGTATCCATGGACTCATTTGTCGTTAACTTATATCCAACTGTCACAGAAAATGATCCAATTATATTCATGTCAGACGTGGTTTCAGTCTCACTGCATGTTTCTCAATACTTTTGGAGACGAGAAATAAAAGCTTCTGTAATGGCAAGGGATATCGTTACTGATAAAGACAAGAAAGGGGAGGAGTTGGATGGCTAGAGTAGAAAGAAAAGATGAATAAAGTAGTTACATTTAAAATCATACCAACAATGAGTATGCCTTAATTCTTCAGTTTGCGAAACTAGAGAGGTTCCTCTAGGTGGCTCTCAAATTTAGGCATTTTAAACTTTTTATCTTCATTACCTTAGAAACACAAGGAAATACTAACTTGAGAAATATGAAAGCAAGATGTGGATGCTAGTTAGATATACATAGATTCATTTTCATTGCATACAAACTCATTGGAAATTGAAAATGAAGATGCAGTCTCAAAGAAACATGAGAAAGAAGAAGTTCAAAGAGCACTAGGATCTTGAAAGCTACTTTGATTTTAAGCTTCCAACAAACTGAGTTGGCTTTTTTTTTTTCCTCTCTTAAATTGGTTTTTTCTATGTTTCCATTTTCTTAAATTCATTAGCTTTTCTGCTTTTCCAGATTAGGGATCTTGTACTAGCAAAATTTTCATTTTTAGTCAAGTCAACGATACTGCAAAATTGAGGAGTGCTTTTAGATTGCTGTATTTATTATACTAACCAAAAATGGATTCTCGTATTTATTCTGCTTGCTGGCTCTAGACGGCAATATTAATGAGGAAAATTGATCATGATGCTTCTGAATCATTAATATCAAAAACTTGTAAAGTTTGCAGCAATTCTGCTATGTAATATTTATTCATTAAAATTAGGTTAAAATTATCAATTGTTTTAGAGCACTTGTGACCTCTGTTTAGCTTTCCTCCTTTCTCATTTAACTTTTTGCAATTGTCAGCCATAAATATTTGCAGTGTCGAAAACTTCCATTTTCTCTCAACTTTTAGGCCACAGGTCTTTAACACCCTAAAATTAAGGTGGCAAAGGAGCTTGAACCAATCATAGATTACTGCTCACAATAGTATGTTTATGAGTATCCAAAACAGCCCACTTCTTTTCCAGTTCTCACTTCCAATTCCGAGTTCCACCTATTTCGAACTCTTTAAGCCCAAATCTAGTTCAACAATTTAAGGCAAGGCACCAGAAAATAAACCCCAAAATCTCTATATATAGTTATCCAGAATCATTTACATTGATTTCACCAGAGTATGTAGGCTTCCCTTTGCAGCCAGCAAAGTGGATCAGGCATGATAAAGTAGGTTCTGGAAACAGCAGATGCATACAAATGATATATATAACAAGAGGGGAAAAACAGTTTAACAGTAAAAAGTGGTTAGCTCTGCAGGTACTTACTCGTGAAATAAAGGATCTGCGTGATCACGTCCAGGATGAGCCCTAACTGCTAATTCCAACTTCTTAGCTTCAATGTCAATCTGAGCAGAATCCTCACCACTACCATATAAATCAATCTCAAATCCAGATAGTTCCTTTTGATGATCACGTAAAAGATCAAGTAGCTCCTTGTACCCTTTGTTCCACAACTTTTTACCAATGTAATAGACACCTTTGCTGAATGCTTGATTGCGAATTTGCTGCTTCTCTCTTGTTTTCAGCCCAATCTCAAGGAACTTTGGATTAACTCCATGCACATTGCAGACCACTGATCTTGGTAGATCCTGGGTTGCAGCGGATAGCCGAATGACCTGCCAATTCAAGCAAGTAACTTCTATAGATCAAGGCATTACGCATAAAGTACCAAAAGTCATGATTCATAATTATACTACAACCAATCGGTCCAACCAAGTGATCATCAATTCCTATATTACAACCGACCGGATGACCTGAGGCGTGCCTAGCATGCATAATAGACTGCACAGTTTTCAACTTTTGAGCATGATAGTTTTTGAAAAGGAAATAATATGCAAGCATGTTTCTGCAACAGCTGTTCAAACTTAACAAAGAAACATCAGTACATTAAAGTGTCAAGTGTCAAAGAGTTACTTTCAACCTAGGTTAGCTATTAATGATTCATACCAACCCCCCCCCCC